>RJWM01025792.1:0-28954 GCA_004363535.1 Dasyprocta punctata | reverse complement strand
CATCCTCAGTACAAAAACAAAAACATAAACAAAAGCAAAAACCCAGAAAAACAGATTATCTAGTTTATTTTAATAGTCCAATACATCAATAATGAAGTAGTGATATACAGTGGTAAAGGTAGGGTTTCCAAAAAGTTGACTTTGACTTTCACTGCAAGGATTTTTGGGGACTAAATTTTTAGTAGTGTCTGAGTGAGTCATTGAAGTGTGTCCTTAGGGTCTACTGCCACAATTGCCTACTCTAGCACTTCTCTGCTCTGCTTCCCAGCTACCCAGAACTAAGCATCTTTGCTCTGCCAAGCCCTTTCACAAAGATATTTCTGCCTTGCAACCAACTGAACATCTACCAAAACTATGAACCAAATTAAAATTTCTTCCTTTAACTTGTGGTCGCCAAGTATTGTTTCTAGCAATGGGAAAGTTAGCTGAGAAAGATAATAATACGTAATTTTTATTATACCTCTGATTGGAATTATCTGATATAGTGGTTTATGTTACCACTTATATTTAAACGTGTATGTATTTTCTTGTAGTTAGGATCCTAAGGGCCTAACATATTGATTCACACAAGGTACTTAATAGTGGCAACATGCAGTGTTGCTGTAGATATTTAATTATATGTTAAATATTGAGACACAACAGTTTTTCTGCTTTAAATGGGTCCAGATATATTCATACATATATGGGTCCAGATATACTCATTATGTGAGAAACACTGAAAAATGCACTATCACCAAAAAAATCCAATCATCTCCTTACTAGATACAAAGTAAGATTATTTATTATTTCCTTTTCTTTCTTTCTTTCTTTCTTTCTTTCTTTCTTTCTTTCTTTCTTTCTTTCTTTCTATTAGTACAGGTTTGCACTTTATAACGATTACATTTATTGTGAGGAGTCAGTACCTGTATATAACATCTCTTAATTTTTTTTTCATTTCCTACACCTTTCCTCTCTTTCTGCTCCTTCTAATACTTGGCCCCTTTCCATTTGAAGAAAACTTTATTTAATTTTTTCTTCATATCTTATTTTCCCTTTACTTCCTCTCTTTTCCCTACCCCCTTCACTCATCTCTTATTTCTCCTCCAATTTGTGAAAAAATTCCATACTTCCTATTATCTATCTTTTATTTTGTTCTTTATATTCTTTTTGGTTTCTCATGTAAGAAATACTTAAGCTTGTATGTCTGATTTCTTTCACTTAACATGATCAAGGTACATCTATTTACCCAAGACTAACTCAATGGAGTAATATGCCATCATGTATAAATATTGTCTTCTCTTAATCCATTTATCTATTGATATGAAAAACAAAAAATTAGACACTGGCAGAATAAAAGATTCAATCACAAAATGGTCAGAAATAGACACTTCCCAGAAGAAAGAGTATAAATGGCCAGTAAATGTATAAAGAAATGTTGAACGTCACTGGCCATTAGAGAAACGCAAATTAAAACAAACAAGACAAAAACACTGAGATACCATTTCACTCCAGAAACAATGGCTATTTCTAGAAATCAAACAGTAACAAATGCTGATAAATCTGCAGAGAAAAAGGAATCCTTTTATGTTGTTGATGAGAATGCAAACTAGTACAACCACTATGGAAATCAGTATAAAATGTCGTCAAAATACTCAAATAGAAATTCCATGATACCCAAATATTTCCCTTCTCAATACCTCCCAAAAGAGTTACAGTCACCGTATTACACTGACACATGCATATCCATGCTTATAGCAGCACAATTTATAATAATTAATGTTTATACTTTATACTTAAAATTTAATATTTCTCTGGCAACATCCAGGACATCTGAAGGATAAAAATACTATCAAACAAAATATATATGAAAACTTATAATAATTTTAAGCCATTTAACACAGCAAATTAAAAAAAATTTTTGAGTTTCTTCTGAGATACATGCATAGTGGCTTTCATTTATAGACATCTTCACAGGTAATGGTACTTATCTTCTTATTATTAATATTAATCACATTGTCTTCCACCAACTTTTTTCTTCTTGACAGCAGATTGCTTTCATCTTGCCTCTCCAGTGTTTAAGACTGTTTCTTACTTAAAGTCAGGCCTGGACTGGTTGATAAATAGAAGGCATTGTAAGTTAATCTCCAATTAGAAGTTCAAGGGCAGGTCAGATATTAATTTAAATCTTGTTCAATTACTAATACTTTTTTTAAATGATATTTTGCAAACACTGAAGATTTTAAATTTATGCTAATTTAAGCTAGCAAAGTACTTTTCTTAAAAATGTAAATTTTAGGACTAGAGATATATCTCAGAGGCATAAGTACCTGTCTAGCAAGTGCAAAATCCTGAGTTTGATTCCTTGTAACCCCCCAAAAATTAAATTTTAGACTATGAATCAACCTTTATATTAATGATTTTCTTGTACTTTTTCTTAGATTTATTTAGTATTTAGAGTCCTATGAGAAATTCTGAAGTTTTCAGTAGTGTTTTTAATCATTTATCTATGAATTATAGCAAAAATTATACTTAGAATGTGCCAATTCAAAATAAAAAGACAAGTATACTTTGTGCACTCAGATACTATTAACATACAAATGTCTCATTTAATTTCATTTTACAAAACTTTTGCTTTTGTAACTATGTAGTAAATTCTATAGGAGGACATTGTGTTGATTACTATCCAGTCATGTTTTCTCTAATACATTTTGCAGATTTCATTCTGGGATAATAAATGGATGTGACATGGTATTTTCAACATATAAATACAGAATTTACTACACTAAAAACCAGGAAAACAAGAAATTCTTAGGGTACCATCTCTTCTGTTGGTGATAGGTTGGCATGGGTCAAACATTGCTGCTTCAAACCTGTTTAAATATTTCTTTCAATCCCAGTCTCTGCTGAGTAAACAATGATGAGTGGAGTAGACAATCACATATATTACTAGGGAACTTTGGGGAATTATATAAAATATTACATGAGAAAAAAACTCAGTAAAATAACTGAGAAATTGTCATTTCTTTAACTACCTTCTAGCTGTCTTCTACAGCTAGAGAGAAATTGGTTTAAACTACACTAAAAAATACAACAAGATAGACTCAGTTTGCCTATGGTAAAGTGCCATTTTATATCAATTTTTGAAAATTAAAATGGAGATTGTGTCATGAAAAATCAATACATTATCTTGACAAATTAAATTTTAAAAGTTCAACACCTTCTTAACCACCAAAGTGCTGAGAATAAAGAGCTTGTAACCTATGATCATTATTACATGGTGAAAAGTAGCCTTGAACATTGTCATTTAAGTGCTCTTCCAAATCTACACTTGAAAAAATTGTAAGTTTTACTGAAGAGGAAAATAATCCCCATTGTAAAATAATGATATTTGGCTTTTGAAATGGGGAAGTGGTGCCCCATTATAAGGTTACTGGCTTATTTAGGCAACATGCTGCTTGCAACTTGCACTTTCAACTGTCATTTAAATTGTATTCAACTTCAGTTTAACTTGTATTCAGCTCATTGAAAACCTTAGGGAACCAAATTTAATGCTGTTTCAGAGGGTAAAGAAACTATATAATCTTTTTTCCAACTCAATTCTGGTTGACAGAAACAATTGCTTGCTTTCTCAGCCATTCAAATTAATTGCCAAATCAAAAGAAACAAATGATGATTAACTGGCTTGCCATTTGAATGACATTTCTAGGTTTACTCCAAATCCGCTACTGTATAATGTCTCCTTTAAAATGTTAGGAAAGGCAAATATATATGATGTTTGGACATTTATTGGATGTTGTTATCTGTAGCTAAATTAGTATTAGATAAAATCAAAATGAAAAATTTCTGCTAAAACATAGATTCTTTAAGAATATGATGTAAACATGTACACATGCACTAATATTCTGTATTTTTCCTTATTTCCCTTTCTCCTCCTTCCTCTTTCCCTCTTGCTTCCTTTCAACTTCTGTTCATTTTTTCTTATTTTTTCCTTTGCTTTCTCCTGTTTCATCCTATCTTTAACAAGCAATATTTTATGTATTACTTGCACATATCAAATAATATCAAACTTCTATGTAGATATTATTTTTCTGCTACAAACCTTTTTTAATTGTCCTAAAACATGCGCATTGTATTGAAACTAATATCGTTATGAGTTTAAAGGTATAAACATATTCTGAATATGAATTACAATATCTAGGGAAGAATGATAAGTCACTTGCAAACTCACTATGCAAATTTAGCAACCCCAGAAAAATAATTCAAAGTCTAATAAGGAGGAACGTTTTGCACATATATAAAGAACAGAACATGACATGCGCACATTCTAAATTGCTTAGGCACTGACAATACACTTGAGAAAAAGTTGGATCTGTGTCATTTTTGTACACATTTTCCCATTTCAACCAATGTTTGCAGCTGAACACATTTCCTTCTTACTTACGTTTCTCAGATTACCTCATGAAATCTTTATCTGCCCTTAAGAGTCCCTGTCTCTTGAGTCTGCTGGACACCATGTAGGGCTTCTATCTGCAATTTTCTTTATTTAGATTTCCTCTGCACATTCCGGGGGCTGTAGTTTGTTTCCAATTTAGATCATTTTTCCAGGCATTTGATTTTCTATCAGTTTTGGATGCAGCAGTGACTGTGAGCTCATTTTACTCCCAAGTGAAAACCTTAAAAAATAAGTAATTCAGGCAGTACTAACCCTCACCATCCAGTTTCCTCACTGTCTCCTTGAATTTCCTTCCTTCTTTTAACTGGTACCAGTGCATTCAGTTTAATGATTACGTTATATTTTTCTAGCCTGTTTAGTAATTATCTGTGACAAAAAGGCTCTGAGGTACCGTAGGAGCTTGCATGTTTTTACTAGTGTGATAGAGCTCAATCTCTAGAGAAGGCTATGACTAAGAATGTGTCAATAGAGAAATCTGTGAGATGTCTCTTCAGGTCATTTTTAGGTCACTGTATGCATAAACTTATCAAATGATCCCCTAGAAAGTTATGTTTTCTAAGGGCGGAAATTATGGAATTATTTTTTGTAGGATTTTTATAGAAGGAAGGTAGATAATATCCTATTAACTTAACTAGAAAACACTTTTTTAATCCTGCAATTCCCAGTGAAGAATTCCTGGTGCCTGGAGACAGCCTGCAAAGAACTCATAGACAGCCTGAATTATGCCAGTATGCCAGTAAGAAATAGAGATTACCTTACTGAAGGCAAGAGAGGGATGATCACAGAATACAGAACTGTAGGCAAATGAACAGAAGGTGATTGGAAAACCCATGATCAAGACCAACTGATTACATTAAGGATAAAGAGGATAGATGGAAACACATAAATCCCTTTCTTTGACTTTTAAATTTTTTATATTCTAATGGATGAAAATACTAAAAATGAATAATTCTATTTTAAAAATTTTATGTTACTGGGTTTCTTTCAGAAAAAGAAGTATCACTATGATAGTGTGCATGTGTATAATTTTCATACTCTGGATATTTAGAGAAGATATAATAATATAAATTTTATGACTTTTGCTTTTTTATAAAGCATAATTTGGGTTTAGGGCATCATGTAGGTTGAATCACATATAGAATGCACAGGAAGTTTGGTAACTACAATTTTTTAAAACTAGGATGTATTTTGCAAAATATATTTAATGATGAACAACAGGTACTCATTAATTTTGTGCATCTTTACTATTGATTTTATGTATAGTTTCTGGGGTTTGTTTTTATCCCTCTGTCATTGCAGATTCTGCATTGTGCACAAGTTTTTTATTTTCTTTTGTTTTTTATTTTATAAAAGTCATTTTGGTTCTACTGTAAAATAGGTTTGGACAGTGGAATACACCCTGTGAGATCACAACCTTGGGTGCAATTTCTCTTTTCTACAAAGTATTCAGCCCATCTGTTCTTGGTTCTGTAGGCAACTTGAATAACATCTGTTTTACTCGTTTGTTGACATACATCAGCATTTGGTATGCGGTTGCAAATAGAAATCTGCACATTCATCATTCAGTTGATTCGTAAGAAACAGATAGCTTTATTCCTGAGCTGACTTTAAATATTTACAGGTCCTTTATACATATATTTCTGTGCTTAATAGAACAATTGAATTTTATTGTTAGCGTTGTTTTCTAAACTTATTTGATTCAAATGAATTTACATTTCTTGTTTCTTCCTTGATTTACCAAAGTCTGTTCTCACTTAAAATTTTCTGATTTAAATTTTTTAAGTGTCAAGAAAGTCTCACATTTTAATTGATAATAATCACTTTAAATAGCTTTGCTTTTCGGTTGAGAAAATCTTTTTGTGTATACATACATATGCATGTGTATATACTGTATCACATCTATACTGTATATAAAATTATATTCAAATTTCACGGGAAATACATATATTAAATTAAGAGTAAATCTTTCATAATTATAATTCAGTTTAATAATTTGGGAAATGTAGCAAGAATATTGTGCATTATACTTTATTTGTTGCAATGGATGACAATATTTGCAGTTGAAAAACATGTGTTTCTATATTTAAAGAACTAGTAATCCTAATAATCACTGCAATCACAAAGATAATCTGATATTGCTTCTTCTCTTGTCAGATGTGTGCTTCTAAGTATTTTTCCTTTTTGCCTTAAAACAAATGATTTAGCTAAGATTATTTGAAGCTTATTTTAATAGCTACTCATTAAAATGTTTTTATCTTCAACAATAATCTACTATGCATATCTTTGGTAACTATATCTTGACACTAGGAAAAATATTAATAAATTAGCCTCGAGACTTTTCAGTGCTTAGAGGTGAGGTGTGGTTATGTAAGATGAAGATTCTCTGTGAAAATGGCTTCTCTATCTCCAGTGTACTGACCCCATGCAACCGTAACATTATAGATAACAGTAGCACTGGTAAATGAGAATGACTTAAAGAGAAATGCCTGCACTTTTAGAATATTCACTCTAAGTTAGGAATTATTCATAATAACATTTATGGTGGGATATATTATCCCTCAATTTTAACATGTAGTGTTAAAGTATTTAACATGTAGTGTTGAAAAAAAAGATTTTTCAACATGTAGTGTTGTGTTAATTTTTTTGTACTTTTAATTTACTCTCAAACAAAATGTGCTCTGTAAACATTTTTTTCTGTATTCACCATGAATTACAGATTAAAGTCAATTTCTTCTTCCTGTATTATATTTCTTCTCTTAGACTCTTTGGATATATGTTCCAAAACATATAATGGGAAGAAATTTCAATACATTTTCATACCATATAATCTACTTAGTAGATGATTGAATAAATACAGCTCTTAATGAGCATGTTTAAAAAGAAAAAAGAAAGGTGCAAATATTGACAGCACTCTAAAGATCCCAAGTATTAATCTCCTTTGTTTTTAACTATCAAAATCCCAACATCAGCATTTCATTCTACATCACTATAGAATTTTAAATATGATCAATATTTCTTTATGAGGGGAAGTACATTGAAAAATAGTTAATAAAAATGGGTTTAATAATCTGCTAAGCATTAATAAAATTATGAACAGTATTTTGCAATTTTCTTTTGAAGAAATCTCATGAAATTATGTGGTAAAGAAATGATGCATTTAGACATGTAAGTCTCTGTTATTTTTTAAATAGCATAGATTTCTATTTTAGCTAACTCCATAACTATCTCTTTACACATTAATATAAACAATACTTGCCTTTATTTATAATTTTCACTGTTTCACACATATAATTGGTGTTAGTTAAGAGCAATATCTTTTGATGCCTTTTAGATTTTAGTTCTAGATACCAGTTTTACTATTTCTTCTCATAGCAACAAAAATTCTTTGAAAATATAACCAATATCAATTTAAATCATGTGACATCTTTCAAATACAATAGTGCTGTAGTAGTTTTTAAAAATTTAATTATCATTTAAAATAAGAAACTTATGAGTGACATTCAGTCCTACTGTCTACTTTTTATCCTTTTCCCATGTAAATGAATTCCTGTCATGTAATAAACTGGATTAATTTTTCAGATTTGCTTCCTTAGCACTTCTCCTCTGTACCTTGCATTAATAACCTTATTTTGAGCTGCAGAATGCAACTTATTTCCATTAATGAGAGCTAGAGAATGTAATGTGAAAAAAATGTCACAGTCTTTGTACAGTTGAGCTTAGTATTTTTCTCTGGTGCCATTCACTTGTACAAGGAAAGCAGAGAAAAATAAGAACTAATCTGAATTGTGGAGCTGGGAGCCTGCACCAGTATTTCTTATCTGAATCCAAGTGAGGGTTATCCATGTCACAGGTAAGAGTTTGAGAAAATAACTTGTTGAGATAACCTATATGAGAATGTTTGTAGTAACTTTATTCATAATTGCTAAAATTTGGAAACAACCAAGATGTATTTTGCTTGACAAATGGGTAAATAAACTCTGGTATATCTCAATAATAGAGTACTACTTATTACTAAAGAAATGACCCACCAGTAAACCAGCACTATGCACAGGCCACTGCCAGAGTGGGTACAGCCAGATCCAAGCCTCAACAATTTATAGACATTGTAAAGAGTCTAAAATTGGAACCAGGCACATGTTGGTTATGGAGTGAAGTCTTACAGTTTTATGATGCATTGGGTTATATTTGGAATGTGGAATTTCTTTTCTCAGACTTGAGATAAGGCAGAGTCACCATGCTGATTGATCAAATTTCCAATTCTTTACCTCCTCTAAGTTGTTCAGTGTGGTCAGTCAAGATTATTACTTGATTATGCCTTTTATTACTGCTTCCTGGAGACCACTTCTCTAGGGAATAGCTAGATATAAGCTATTTGACTTATCTACTCAGAGAACATACTTAAGCTACGGTTACACTCTCAAGCACAAAATGACTCTACGTAACAAATACCTGCTTGCCATAAACCCAATCACTTAAAACTTGCCTTGAGCAACTTGATTGAATAATACCTAGGACCCTAATAAAGCCATAGTCCTATACAAAATATCTTCTCTCCTTCCTGAAAACATTAAATGAGTGTGCGTAACCTGATTGATTGTCTGCTTTGCACTGGTCCTGAGATCTGAATACTTCTCTCTAGGATATATAAGTAATAAAATGCTTCTCTTATTTTCTATGCCATGTTATGTTTTGCCTCATATGAACAAAATAAACCATAAACTATTTCTTATTCCTAGTATGGATCTGTTAGAGAAAGTTTGGGAATAAACAGACCAGAACCACAGGACTGTTTACCAGAATAAACAAGTTTTTCTCTTTTTCTCCTTCTTTTCTTTCCTTTCCTTTATTTTCCCTTTCTCTTTTGTTTTTCTTTTTCCTTTTCTCTCCTTTTCTCTTCACTTTTCTTTTCTCTTTTGCTTTTGTTTGTTTGTTTTGCTTTGTTTTTTGGCTAGAGGGACATATTAATGAGTTAGGCTCTTTAGCATTAGGCCAGACATCATGACAAAGAACTATCTCATGAAAGGCTCTCTGTGAACATCTACAACCACATCCTCTGCCCAAATACCCAGGGCAACATTCAATTTATACCCACTCACCAGAGAGAAGCCTCAAGACTAAATCAGAGAAACAATGTAACACAGGACTTTAGGAAAGGGTTTAGTTTCTAAAGATCAGCTTCCTAAGATCTGTGTCATCAAAAAGGACTTTGCTCTAAGTAGTACCTTAACTTGCTTTAATGTTCAGCTGTTGCCATGCTGAAATCATCAATAATTTTATCTTTGAAATTGCATTCCATAAGTGAAGATTGATATGACAACAAGTCATTCATGTGAACAGAGGAGATACTACCATATACTAAATATATATGTAAAATTTCCATATATATTAAGGTATGTGTTATTTCTGTCATCTTATTCTTGTATAGAGATCATGTTTCAGAAAACTTAAGAGACTCAAAATAACCATAAGGTAAGTTTGTCGCATATATGGCTGAGTAAGCTGTGATCATAATAAACTTTGGAACCACACATCCCTCTTGGATAAAATATTGCATGGAATATTGAAAGAAATCTATAAAATTCTAAGAAATATAAATAATAAAAAAGCCTTGAAATGTCCTTTGCTATTCAATTACTTTCCTTATTAGTCAAGTGTTTATGCTGCAAGAAATGACATTAAAAAATAGAAAGAAGAAAATTGTATTTAACTTTTCCTCTCAGTCCATCTTGACTCCCCATGAGGCAATGGCATTCATGCATCAAGAAATAAAGTATAATCAGTTTGGTTACATTTCCTCTGTTTAAACAAAATGCATATGTATCTATGAACCACAAAATATAAATTGTGTCATTGTGTTGACTTTAAAAAAGTCATTACACAAAATAATGAAAGTAACACTCATGTTAATGTTTCCAAATTATAATTTCTTTTTACCTAGAATGAAAATAAAAATGTCACTTCACAGGTTAATTTTACACTCTGCACTACTAATTAACTGACTGACCTTGTATTTGACTATCCATTCTGAGCTGTGTGGGGTTATGATTTTGGACAGTAATATGAATTTGTGGCTGTTAAACAGAAGGAAATAAGAGACTGAGATGGAAGTAAGACTAAGGCCAAGTTTGCTGAAACTTTTATAAAGTAGTCATAGGGCCGGGAGTTTGGCTCAGTGCCTTAAGTGCCTGCCCTGGCAGGCACGAGGTTGTGAGTTCAATCTCCGGTGCCACAAAAAAAATAAAAATTAAAATTAAAAAAAAAAAATAAAGTAGTCACATACACTGAGCTATTCATAATTATCTTACCTTGCATAGTTAATTGAAAAATGATTGGTAGAGTACATGTTACAATATCAACATTACATTTTGACATAAATTTAGCATAAAATATGTTTCTCACACTCCAGACAGCTTCGCATATTTTAATTTATGACATACATAGATACTGTCAGGCTACCTTATTGTCAACATTTCACATTTCAATAAAAAGATCTGCTTGTTTGTGCTTGAAGCAGTTATACAACTATGTTGAAATTAGCAATATGTATAAAGAAAGAAAATATAAAATTAACAAGGCATCAAGAAGCAGGTAAGAGAGGGAACTGTGTGTGTGTGTGTGTGTGTCTGTGTGTACGTTAATTCTTTCCTACTCCTTTTATGGATACTTCATTTCATATCTAGTAACTCAAATTATGTTAATGGGATCGCAGTCCATTGGCATGACTTCAGATTCACTGTACCCTGTATATAGGTCTTTCGACCTTTTCCTTTTTTTACATTCATCCATTCCTTTTGATTATCAACCATTTTTATTTTACCACTTTACTTATTATGAAATGTAATTCTCAATTTTCTATTGAAATTCGGACAGCTTGCCTGCCCTTTCATTCTTTCTTTCTTTCTGTCTGTCAGTCTCTGTCTTTTTTTTCTTTCTCTTTTTGAGACAAGGTCTTGCTATGTAGTTCCGGTTTGCCTCGAACTTACTGTGCAGCACAGGCTGGCCTCAAATGCACAGTGCCAGCCTCAGCCTCCCAAGTACTGGCATTTCAGGCGTGTACCACTATGCCTGGCAGACAATTTGCTTTAAATGGGTGTTTCCCTTTTGACACTAGTCAAATCTGAGCCACTTGGTTGAAGTAAAACACTTTTTCTTTGATTCAATTGTTTCTCCCAGGTTTGTATGACAGGTGATAGCATACAATTAATCAAATGTACATTATTTATGTATCAGAAGGTATACATGAACTTCAGGAAGGACAGCATTTTCACTGAAATCAACAGACACTAATTAACTGATTTAACTGAAAATGTCTATATTTTGTTATAGCATCCATGGTTTTAAATGAAATACATATTTCAAATATTTCACGGAAAAATGAATTTTGCTGTTATTCCACAGTCATCTCTTTATAGGCAAGTGATTTCATACCATATTGCTTTCTTTCTGCGTGTCAATATGCTTTGTGTTTCTACAATTTTTCTTAATATACAACAAAACCATTTATAGAAATGAGATATGTGAATATGCAAGTAAAACATCAGGCTATAAGGATACATGCTTGAAAATACTTTAAGTTAGCCATAAAAATTTCTATCAAATATGTTGAGAATTTAATAGTTTTAAACTATTTTAATGACATCATTAGAACCTAATTAGTCACAAATAATAAGAAATTTTAAATAAAAATGCTGCTCAGCAAAACTGGAATTTGTAAACTTCAAATTCTAACGTGTGATAAATATAATACTTCAAACCACAATTTGTTAATTTATTTCATATTATCATATGGTGAAAAGCACTAAAGAGAATAGCATAATTTTTTCCACCAATATGTCCATAAATTTGGCTTGAATTAATGCTAATTACTTCTTAAAGTTTGTAAGTTTCTGTTTTAGAAATTGTTAAGGAAAAGTATGTACCACTACATGGGCAACACAGCACTATCCAGATGGCAAAAACATATGGTGCTACTAGCGTTGTCACTCAGAAGATGCCACATGGTGCTGCCACAGGATGATGGAATGCATATAGTACAGTTTTCAGGACTTTGGTAGAAAGAGAGAATTTACTATCGGGACATGCTGATTTTACTAAGTAGATACCATTAAAATTTTAAATTCTCATGGAATTATTCAATTAAGTAATGTGTGTTAAGTATTTCAGACTAAAAATACATGAAGGGGTTTATCAAATATCATTTGAAAAACTCAGTGCAGCAAATCATAGTTTTGTTTGTTGTTCATCTTATGGTACCAAGTGAATAAAATACTTTCATGACTTCACTTAATATTTGATTTCATATAGAGTGGTTTTCAACACTTCAATGTGTTAGAAAAGTGTTTACTTTAATCCCACAAAATATAACCAGTGTTTTCTTGCATCCTCCCTTTTTTTGTGTGTTTGTGTGATTTCTTTATCCAAAATAATAATAATTTTATTTTTTTTTTTGTACCAGGGATCAACTCACAGCCTCATGCCTGCCAGGTAGATGCTTAAGCCACTGAGCTAAATTCCCGGCCCAATGAATAATTTTTAAAATCTCTATGTAATTGTAGCATCTCAATTCCTTCATAAATTTTTTTAAGAGCACATAGGCCTTTTCTGTGAAATAGGAAAACTGATGATGCTATGATTAAACATTTGAGAGAAATTTGGAAAAACGATCAGGAATTTTTCAAGAAAACCATTGCTAATTTTCACTCTAACATAATGAGGAAGCACATTATTACTCTGAAAAACTGATGTTCCTAGGTCCTTGCAGGGAAAATTGATTAGCCACTTAAAAAGAAACATAAATAATTTAAAGCGATTAAATACAAACAGTTTACAGAAATTATGGGTCTTCTTCGTTATTATATATGGAAAATACAGGCTATGTAATTCATTTTACCTAATTTCTCAAATTCATTTAGAAGATAGGATTACTGTTATAATTTTACAAATCACTTCAGATGTTAATGGTATGTATGTGTCTATTTTTGCACTAATGGGAAAGAGTGAGAGAAGAGAGAGTGCTGTCATAGCCCTAAAAAGTGTGTGCCTAGTAGCTGAAAAAAACCCTTATTATCAGAATTCAGAATTTTACATTTAGAAAAACTAGATTTCAGGAGATGATCACCAGCTAAGTTTTGAGTGCATGGACTAAAAGGCATTAAGGTATGTATTGTTTTCTGAATACTGAAAAAAAATTGTGTTAAAATCCATTTTGCTACTAGGATCTGCATTTATAAAGAAATAGTTTATGGAGAGCATATGTTTTGACTTCATTAGAATAAGTATAGCTTGAAAGAGAAAGATTTAATCTTTGTAGGATGATATTACGCAATGTAGAAGGAAGGAGTAGTATTCAATAATAATTTTAAGACAAATTATCAAAAAATAATTGAATAAAATCCTTTCAAAGCATCAGCAGTGCATGTGAAAATTTTTTGTGGTTTAATTGCTATTGTGAAGTCCATAGTTCTTTTCCCAGCACAAAAAAATAAAAACAAAAAAATTCAATTGCTACAAAGAACCAGTATATCTTTATACAGTGTACTTGCTTTATTTACATTTGGATAATCAGAATTGCTAAGCATTCATACAATTTAAACATTCATGGAATAAATGGACAAGGATTTCTTATTCACAAGTTTTAGTAATTAAATATGAACCTAAAAGATTAGTATAAGAGGATAATTACACCACAAAGCACATTCTAATAATCAAAATCAATGGTCAGAATGTACAACACTACATAAAACCACTACTTAAATTTAGATTGCTGAAGAAAGCAAATGAACTCTGTGTGTCTTCTGTATTGAGGCCTTTGTTTACAGTCTTTAAATAGTATTTAAGGCTTACATGAAATTTTTTCAAAGTGTACAAGCATATTTAAAAATTGGAAAGTCCTGGTAACTGCTTCTATACAGGATTAAATTGTGTAACTTGAAAAAGAATAGCAAGAAAATTAAAATTTACCTTAAATAATGATAACAATTGGTGACCTTGCTTTAGTACCAGGTAGAAAAGTGTTTGGGAAAAAAACAAACTTTTGTTGAGAATAAAATTCATAGTAGAATGAATTGACTGTAGCACCTTGAGGCAAAGGAAGAAAATAGCCTAACTCCAGTCAAAGCTGATTAAAGCATATGTGACACCTTGTGTCTAGTTTGAGATCACCTTTAAGGGGGCATGGCAAAGCTAGAATGTTTATGAAAGAGACATACAGTGAAAAGTTAGGATATAATGAGGAAAAATTGATGCTGAAGGAAAGTTAGGAAACAATGTTGAAAGGAAGTATAAATCTCCATGCCCTGTTTTCTACTCACCTAACTGGAGACATTTTGCGATTTTTTTTTACTGTTTTGTGGAAGTTCTAGCTGTTTTTTGGAAGATTTGTGAAACCTTCACATGAAAATGCCACACTCTTTTCCTTACTTTTTCTCCAATGATTAAGATTCCAATAACACTCTAAGGTTCAGCCTCTAAAACTATATCATTTATTTAGTTCTTTCCAAAATTATCTTCCTCCACTTCTATCTCCAAGAGAACTTGACATCCTGGCAATCACATTCTGCTTTGTATAATAATAACCTGCCACTTTGTTTCATCTTCCTGGAATGAAAATGTATGTTTTTAAAATTCATAAATCCAATAATTTTTGTCATAATCTGATAAATTCTTCACAGAACCTTTCTGTTGATTAAATGTGGATTATTTTTAATTCAAAATCACATTATTAATATATATTTATAATAGAATTGAATATATATAATATAAAATGCATGAATGTTTATAGAATATGCTTGGTGTAATTAAATTAAACATATTTTAGAAATTTAATAATGTTTTAAAGAGGTAAATTTTTATTCAGTAGAAAATAAATTTAAAATTGACATTGGTCAATTTATGTGAAAATAAAGTAGATACTTCAGATAGATAATTCAAAAAAACCAGAAGTGATACCTTCTTTTGCAATTATTACCTTAAAGAAGATAAATTCTTATTTAATATAAAATAAATTTAAATTTGACATCAGTAAATTCATATAAAAATACAGTAGACTATGCCTTTAATCCCAGCACTCAGGAAGCTGAGGTACAAGGAGCGTTGTGAGTTCGGGGCTGGCTTCTGCTACAACATGAGTGCAAGGCTGGCCTGAGCTACATGGTACAACCCTGCCTCAAAAAACTAGGGCTGGGAGTTTGGCTCAGTGGCTTACGTGAGGTCATGAGTTCAATCCCTGGTGCCACCAATAAAACAACAACAACAAAAAAAAAAACAGTAGACTTCAGAAAGATAATTCATACAATCCTACAAATGAAGTTATATCTTCTTTTGTTAACTACATATTTGATTTTAATTTACAGTTTTATAAAATCATCAATGAAAGTAAAACAGCATTAATATTTATTTTTATTAGCTTAAACATGGCAGATAGTTGTGCACATCATATACATATTTAAGGCTTTTTAACATTTATTTTAACTTCTAAAGTATAGATTAGTAAAATGTTCATCATTTATTCTGAATACCAAACAGGTAAGTATAGGTATGTTAATTTTGTGAAGCTTTTTTAAAATATTTGTACAGTTACTTTTATTTATTCATCTATAAAGAGTGACTGTAGCAATTTTTGATGGGTAACAGATTAATGCTAATTATATTACTATAAATTTGGTTCAGAATGAGAACAGCACTCAGGAAAGGGGTAAACAACAGCAAAAAAGTCTCCCAACACTGAAACAATTTTTGTTTCTTTCTTTTTTTTGGTACTAGGAATTGAACTCACAACTTCACACTTGCCAGGCAGGCACTTAGGCCACTGAACTAAATCTCCGGCCCTGAAACAATTTTTTGTACTATTAGCTAAACTCGATTTTGAATCGAATGTAACTTTCCTTGAAATCAAATTATGCAACAGAGTAATGAATTAAATTTTTTATAATTTTTTTATAAAAATCAATAGTCATCAGACTTGTTTATCCACAGCATATTTAATTAGACTGATTTATTTTTTGAAAAGATTTTGGTAATTATTGTAGAAACTAGTTAAAACAGAAACACTTTATTTTTGAGGGGTGAATAAACAAGAAAAAATATTTCTCTGAAATTTATGGAAATAGAACATATGATTATGATTTGGAGTGACTGAAAGGATAGTTCTCTATGAAAACTGAAATGTGTTCTGTCATTGAAAATTTTGTAGCTATGAACAACATATTGTATTATCTTTGGTAAATCAGTAAGAAAAGTTAAGAATAGGTTTTTATCTTATAAAATGATCCTGTTATATGAATAGATTCATACTTATAATATTATTTTAAAGGTTAAACATTTTAAAAAATTTCCCTCAATGGCAAATTTTAATCCTTTGAACATTGTTATATTTTCAAAATATAAAAATAAATTGATGTCTTAGAAAAGTTAAAAAACTTTTGGTGCCAAGTACTAATATGATGTAAAATTTCTGAACAATATTGTTGGAACGTCCAGGATTCCTGAAGGGATTTTAGTAATAAAGCCATCTCAATTTAGGCTGCAATTTAATTCTTTTAGGTGCAAAATGAACCAGTATTATAGTACTTAATTATAGAGGAGAACAAATGACATATAATGGTGATTTGAATTCTGTCCCTGAAAAGATGTAGTTTTGACAAATTTTGTATTTCATGACATCAGTAAGAAATATTGCTTCAGACTAATTCAAAGGGACAGTTGTAGCTTAGTAACACTTAACCATATAAACCAAATAGAAGGCAAGTATTTTTGGCATTTGTCAAAAAAGGTAAGAAAGTCCTTCATTCTTCAGCACCCTGATAACATTCGCATAAAATCATTTGTTCTTTTTGCTATTAATTTCAGAGTTGTTTCATTAAGGAAAAAAAATAAATACCATGTATCAAAAGCCACTTCTAGTCCTTCAAAATGGTTCTTGCGTGACACTATTCATAAGAGATATGCTTAAGTTAAAAGCATTCTTCTGTCATGTGGATATTTGTGTACAAATCTGATTGAGTGGAAAAACTGCTGGAGAAAAATGATATCACAAATGTATGTTTTGGCTTCCATCAAGTCAATACAGTAAAAGACTGGTGCAAACATGAAAACACAATCAGAAGCTGCCTTCAGTGTCTCAAAGCAGAATCCACTTGGCTGTCTGCCAGCAAAGGTCATTTTCTCCATGTCATCAGTAATGATGAAGGAAATACATCCAGGAATCATGCTTGTGTTCATGTGTGTGTGCGTGCGTGTGTGTGTGTGAAAAAGTTTCTGTGGTTGGTCTGCATAAGAAATAGTGCTTGAATCTTATTAAATTTATGTGCTCTTGTGACTACTTTGATAAACCAAAATGCAAAACAGGGAATTGACAACCAGGTGAATATATGATTGCAAATGAGCAACTCAGAAAAATAAACAATTCAATACATAGTGACAGATATTGACACATATTTGAAAGATTAATTCTTGGAAAATCCTTTGGTACATTGTGAAACACTCAGGGAAATTCAAATAAATCTAACTACAGAACTAGTCAGTACTTTCATTTTAATTATAGTAATTTGACTATGAAGAAAGAATCTAAGAAATCAAATCAATATTATCTTGAAATGTCAAAGCAATGATACTTCAAAGATATTGATGTTTATCAGTCATAGGAAAAAATGATACATGAAAGTTTGAATGCTCTCCCTCACTATGTCAAATATTTCTTATTTAGTGAATATTTTAATTATATGCCTAGTAGAAAACAAAGAGATTCCAATATATGAAAGAACAGAAAAACTAACTAGCCATTTTTAGGTATTATGCACTGTGATAACTGGTAACTATTTAACAAGAAATACAATTTGCATCTACCGGCTGAGTAGTGATACAGAAATGGAGGAAAGCCAATTCTTTTGATAAACTCACTGTGCACACATTCAACATGCATATTACACTAAGCACTGTGAATAAATCAGATTCTGAAATTACTCAATATTTTTGTTGAGAGTGACAGAAACATGAAACTAAAATGTAATGGGATAACAGTGGAAAAATAAAAAAGGGAATAATGAATAGTATGACCTTTTGGAGCAATGCATATATAACATAATATGTTTAAAACATGTAGGATCCCCTCCAGAGTCTGATGTGGAGAATAATAATTTGCTTTTATAATAAATTCGAAAATCTTACTAAAACCTCTGGTCCCTTATTTAGAGATTGACTTTTTTATATGTGTTTCTAACATACAATTAAGATGCACATCATGGAACTAGACAGAATATAACAGAGCAGTACTAACCACCTGCATGCAAGCACTTTCTTAAGAATATCAGGGCATAGCATCATTTATAATCTATTGGTCATAAGACATCTTGAGGAATTCTGAGGGATGAAAAGGCAGCTATCTTATCAACATTTTAGTTTTACTTTATTATCATTTTTAGAATAAATGTTGGGCAGCATAATTCAAGATTTATACAATTTCAGTAAGAAAAAGTTTTTTCACTGCACAACTCCCATCCCAACTGTTTGTACCTATCCATTAATATCTGTTTTCTCAAGTGTTGCAACAAGCAAAGAATCTAAGCAAATTCTGACAACAAAGTAAAACACATTCTCAGTATAAAAGGGTGATTTCTCTTTAATCAAGACAATTTGCTACATGGATCAAAACATTTAAAGTTATGAAGAATCTTCAATGAGTTACAAGCCTAGGTAAAATATTTTGTGTCGAACCAGGAGCACAACCCCGGCACTATATGCTTGGGATTTGCCTGGGCTTGCCCCATGCTCCAGAGGCTCTGAACTCCTCATAGCCAGATGCAAGGTCCTGGTGGTGCCACACTCTGGGGTGCACTCTGCCTACCTGCCTGGGTCCCAGAGATTCGTACTCCCACCCAGTAAGGTGAAAGGTCAAGCTACACACACAGGGAGTGTGCCATCACTAGCTGCACAGAGGATCAAGCTCTACCCAGCCCAGCTGCTCAGCACAATCCAGCAAGGGAACACTCGGCTAGCCTTGCAGGACACAGAGGTACTGAGCACAGCCCAGCCCAGAGCCCCAGCTGCTCATCAGGGAGTGGCCAGTGTAGCTGCAGGGCCTTAAAGAACTTGAGCTCTGATCATTAGATCACAAGGCATGAGCTCCATTGTTCAGGGGTGTGGCCACACTGCAAGTGCTAAAGGCTGCAAACCCTGCCCAATCAGGAGCAAGACCCTGGCACTATACACCTGGGACTTGTCTGGGCTTGCAGGGTATGCTCTGTCTAGCTGCCTGGGTCCCTGAGATTCCAAACTCCACCCAGCCAGTCTGAAGGTCCAGTAACATACCCCAGGGCTGCATCTCTGCTAGCCACCTGGGTTGCAGGGGTTCAGAATGCTACATAGCCAGGTTCCAGGCCCCAGCAACAAGTTCCATGGGTGTGACCCTGCTAGCTACAGGGAAGACACAAACTTTGTCCAGTCCAGCAACCCAGAGCAACCCCACAAAGTACATTATGGGAACACATGACCAGCCTCACAGACCACAGAAAACAAGGATCCAGCACCATAATCTGGTGGTGTGCCCTGGCTAGCCACTGGACTATTGGAAGATTGAAGCTGTACTCAGTGCAGTGCTCCAGTGCAATTGATCAGGAGGCTGACTTCCCAGCCACACATTTCCCAGAAGAAAATGGTGAAATGAAAGAGCAAGAGGCAGTCTCAATCTCCCAGCCCACTGAGAACAAACCCAAGTGACACTAAAATGGAAGACACTGGGAGCCACATAACTGAACTTTCTGAAATGATAGCAAATGCAGTAAAGAAACAACTCCATGAAGCTATAGAGAAACTCAAATCAGAAATAATCTCTCAGTTAAAAATTGAAATGACAATCATTATGAAAGAAATGTTGTGTGTACCTGAAGAAGATATAAAAATAGAAGAACATAAGAAAATAATGGAAACTTTGAACAATATAACACACAAATAGAATGCATGAAACAGATTCAAACGGATATTCAGGAAAAGAAAAATTCCATGGAAAGTTGGCAAAACCACTTGAGTGAAGCTGAAGATAGAATCTCAGACCTTGAAGATAGCATGGAACCCTAACCCTCAGACCTTGAAGATAGCATGGAAGTTTATGATCATAAAAGAAATGATCTCTTAAAAATAACAAGGAAATGGGAAACAAGAATTCAACAGCTGCAAGATGATATCAAGAGAAATAACATAAGATTAATAGGCATAAATGAAAAAGCAGGGGTTGATACTAATGACCTGTGAGGACTATTTGCAGAAATAATAGTAGAAAATTTTCCAAACATGGGAAGAAAATCTGACTTACAGATAAGTGAGGCATACAGGGCCCCAATTAACCATAACCAAAATAAATCTTCACCTAGACATATAATAATTAGGATATCAGAAATACAACACAAGAACAAAATACTAAAAGCTGTCAGAGAAAAGAAACAGATCACTTATGAAGGAAAGCCTATCCAAATCATGGCAGACTTCTTAACACAAAACTTTAAGTCAAGAAGAGCTTGGAGCGAAGTATTTAAAATCTTGAAAGACAACAGCTTTCAACCCAGATTGATGTATCCTGCAAAACTATCTTTAAAAATTGATGGAGAATTAAGATACTTTCATGACAAAGAACAAATGAAGAAATTTATGGCCACAAAACCAACATTACAAAGAGTACTCAAAGACACTCTAGAAAGAGACAAAGATAGCTACAATCCTAAGAACAACAACAACAACAAAAGAAACCACTAATCAGGGCAAAAATTTAAAAAGAAAATGTAGAAAACCAATAACAGAAAGCTATCATGACAGGGATGAGTCAGTACATATCAGTTATATCAATCAACGTAAATGGTCTCAACTCACCAACAAAAAGAAACAGACAGGCAGAGTGGATCAAGAAACAAAATCCATTAATATGTTATGTGCAAGAAAAACATTTAACTTAAAAGGAAATTCACAGACTAAAAATCAAAAGGCTGGAAAATAATACTCCATGCAACAAGAACCCAGAAAAAAGCAGCGGTAGTGGTTATGTTTGCAGAAAATGTGAACTTCAAACCGAGAATGATCAAAAGAGATAAAGAAGGTCACTACATACTTGTTAGGGTAAAACTTCAAGAGAAAGAGATTACAATCATAGATATATATGCACTGAATATGGGAGCACCCAACTATGTAAGACAATTCTTAATAAACATGAAAATCCAAATAAACAATAATACAGTTATAACAGGGGACTTTAACACCCCACTGTCACAGAGAGACATATCAGCCAAACAAAAAATCAGCAAAGAAATAACAGAACTGAATCAAGCTTGTGAACAAATGGACCTAGTAGATGTATACTGAGTATTCCACCCATCAACATCAGAATACACACTCTTCTCAGCTGCACATGGGTCGTTCTCTAAAATATATTGTATACTGGTCCCCAAAGCATGCTTAAGTAAATGCAAAGGAACTGAAAGAATTCCATGCATATTATCTGACTATAGCACAATAAAATTGGAAATGAATGACAAAAACCCCCACAAGAACCCCATAAACAAATGGAAATTAAATAACACTCTCCTAAAAAATCAATAGGTCACAGAAGAAATTAAACAATATCTACAATTGAATGAAAATGCAAATACAAATTACCAGAACATGTGGGACACAATGATAGCAGTCCTCAGAGGGAAATTTACAGCACTAAACTCCATTATTAGAAAAATGGAAGAAACACACATAAACAACCTAATGCTGCACCTCAAACTTCTAGAAAAAGAAGAGCAAGTTAAGTCCAAAGCCCAAAGAAGGGAGGAAATTATTAAAATCAGAGCAGAAATTAATGCAACTGAAACTAAAGAAACAACACAAAGAATTAATGAAGCGAAGAGTTGGTTCTTTGAAAGAGTAGATAAAATTGATAAACACCTAGCCACCCTTATCAAAAAGAGGAAAGAAAAAACTCAGATTTTCATGCAATAAAAAATGAAAAGAGTGAAATCTAATGACCCTGTGGAAATACAGAATATCATCGACACTTACTTTGAAAACCTTTACTCACATAGATTCAATAACACAGAAGAAATGGACAGATTCCTAGAAACCTATGAATTACCAAAGCTGAATCAAGAAGATGTACAACTGCTGAATAACCCAATTTCAGCTAATGAAATTGAAAATGTAATTAGAAATTTACCAACAAAAAAAGCCCAGATCCTGATGGATTCACTATTGAATTCTACAAGAAATTTAGGGAAGATTTAATGACAACACTTCTCAATCTTTGCAATGAAATTGAATGTGAAGTCAGTCTCCATAACTCATTCCTGGAAACAAGTATTATCCTAATACCAAAACCAGAGAAAGACCAAAAAAGAAAATTACAGGCCAATCTCCATAATGAACATAGATTCTAAAATCCTCAACAAAATACTAGCAAATAGAATACAGCAAGTTATCAGAAAGATTATACACCCTGATCAAGTGGGATTCATCCCAGGAACGCAGGGATGGTTCAACATATGCAAATCAATAAATGTAATACACCATATCAACAGGGCCCAGGACAAGAAACATATGATGATCTCAATAGATGCAGAAAAGCTTTTGACAAAATCCAATACCCATTCATGATAAAAACACTACAGAAAATTGGAATAGATGGTTTCTGCCTCAACCTGATAAAAGCCACATATCATAAACCAACAGCCAACATCTTATTAAATAGAGAAAAACTGAAAATTTTCAACCAAAAATCAGGAACAAGGCAAGAATGTCCATTATCACCACTCCTATTCAATATAGTTCTGGAAATATTAGCCAGAGCAATTAGACAAGAGAAAGAAATAAAGGGAATAAGGATAGGAGAGGAAGAAGTGAAATTATCATTATTTGCAGATGATATGATACTCTACATAGAAGACCCCCAAAAATCCATTGAAAGATGTGACAACCAAATTCAGTAATGTTAGTGGATGCAAGGTCAACACTCAAAAATCAATAGCATTCCTGTGCACCAAAACAAACTCACTGAGAGAAATAAGGGGAACCACACCCTTTACTACAACATCCAAAAAATGAAATACTTAGAAATCAATCTAACAAAGGAAGTAAAAGATCTATACAGTGAAAATTACATTACTCTGAAAAAGGAAATTGAAGAGGATTTCAGAAAATGGGAAAATATTCCCTGTTCATAAATAGGAAGAAAAAGCATTGCAAAAATGGCCTTCTCCCAAAATTATACAGATTTCATGCAATCCCAATCAAAATACCACTTGCCTACATCACAGAGCTGGAGAAAGTATTCCTGAAATTCAACTGGAACCAGTAGAGACCTAGAATGGCAAAGACAATTCTGGGCAAGAAAGGTAAGGCAGGAGGCATCACAAGTCCTAACTTGAACTATATCATAAAGCTACTTTGATAAAATCAGAATGGTACTAGAATCAAAACAGACCTGAAGATCAATAGAATAGATTAGAAGATACATCACAACTACAAATACATTAGCCACCTCATCTTTGACAAAGGGGCCAAACATGTACTTTGGAAGAAAGATAGCCTCTTCAACAAATGGTACTGGAAAAACTGGCTTTCCATATGCTGTAAACAAAATCTAGATCCACGCCTATCACCATGCACTAAAATAAAGTCAAAATGGATCAAAGATCTGAATATTAAAGTAGAGACACTAAACTTGCCAGGAGAAAAAGTAGGTAAAAATCTTGATGACATAGGAGTAGGCAGAGAGTTCATGAGCAAAAATCAAACTGCACAGGAAATTCTTCCCAGATTCAACAACTGGGATCTCATCTTACTAAAAAGTTTTTGCATGTCAAAGGAAATCAACAGAGTGAAAAGAAAACCCACAAACTGGGAAAATATCTTAGCCAATTGTCCATCAGACAAAGGACTTCTATCTAAAACATATAAAGAATTAAAAGAAATCAGGCCCCTAAAATTCAAGGACCCAATCCAAAAAAGGGCATCTGAGATGAATACACACTTCTCAGAGGAAGAAATACAAATAGAAAATAAATATATGAAAAAATGTTCAACATCAATGGTAATTTGGGAAATGCAAATTAAAACAACACTGAGATTCCATCTCACTCCAGAAAGAATGGCCAAATTTAAAAAAATCAACCAATAACAAATGCTGGAGGGGCTATGGTGGAAAAGGAACTCTACTCTTGATGGGAGTGTAGACTGGTGCAACCACTGTGGAAATCAGTGTGGAGATTCCTCAAGAAGCTAGGATTAGAGATCCCATTTGACCCAGCTATTTCATTTCTGGACATTTTCTCAGAGGAATTGAAAACATCATACAACAGTGAGATTTGTGCACCCATGTTTATAGCAACCCAATTTGTGATAGCCAAATCTTGGAAACAACCCAAGTGCCCATAAATCAAGGAATGGATAAAAAAGATGTAGCATTTTTATACAATGGAGTACTACTCAGCTATCAAGGAAAATTGCATTGAGACTTTTTTAAGTACATGGACACGACTTGAGACCATACTCATAAGTGAGATAAATTAAACTCACATGTGTATATATTGTGTTGTCTCCCTAGTGTAAGAAATTGAAATGGTATATATGATCCAAAATCTACAATAAATACTGTGTACAGGCAAGAAACTGCTCAAAGAGCAAAAGTAATTGGGAAAGGGAAAAGGAGGAAAGAAGGAAAGTAAAAGGAAAAGTACATAAATCTGTATATACACATATGCAAGATAACTGAAATGTCTATACTGCTGAATGTGTTAGTTATTGAGTAAGATCGGTTAATACTCATATGATTAGATCAGTTTTACATGTGTATATCTGTTAATGTAAACAACCATGCTGAAGGTAACAATACACAATACTGCAACGATTGTCAAGTTCCTATCATCTTGTTTTGTAAAACTAAAAAAAAAAAGTATTTGGTGTAAACCATGAAGAAAAATTATTAACACGATTATGTTAGGCATACTGAAGGCCAGGAAGAATTTATTGTTGCTACAATGGAACAAATAAAAACCTTAGAATCAAGGCACAAATGAGAGTACTAATCGTATTTGGAGATTTAACAAGATCTGCTTCTGAAAAGTTAGTACAGCTGGACTTGGAGCAAGGGAAGTTGTCAATTTTCTACTGGGATTTAGAATTACCAAAGAAAAGCAAAATCTCATAAGAACTTTGAAACCAAAACTTAGAAGCTGGAATATTTTAGCTATGTCAGTTATTGTGTACATAATATCACGACAAATGTCCCAGGCTTGTTGTCTGTTTACAATAAATATCTGAACACCATAAGAATCATTTTGTCTTCAGGCATTCAAAATGTTCTGATAGATGTTTATGTGTAAACAAAGTTAATTCCAGTTTTAAAGCAATTTAGGTGAAATGATTTCTTTATTTGTTAACTTGTTACTGATTAATTTATACCAGAGATACAATATTATAAAGAAAACCTTCAGCAGATACTTTTTTGTTATTATGTTATCTATATTATTTTGTGCTGATGGTAAATTTACAAATTAACAATTGTGTTTGTCTATGCAGTAGGAAAACATTAAAATACAAGGTAACATTAATGAAGAGGACATAAGAATAAAATGCCAAAAAAAATTCATAACTATGACTTGGAAAGAAATTATATTGTACCTGATACTTCAAATCAAGTACAAGAAGAGACTAATTTAAATTTTCACTTCAGTCATGGATATAATTATTTTGGCACATTAACAAAAATTGTACCAATGGAAGAGGCATAGTATTTCAGAGTGCATACTATTAAAGTTGTGCAGTAGAGTAATAGAGAAATATTCTTAGTGTTTATTATAGATTCTTGTTTTAAATGTTATAAGCTATGAATTGTGAAATATGGCATATATACAAAAGAAATCATGAAAGAAATATGTGTAATATAAGAAACGTATTGATCTCTTTATTTGATACATAAAACATTAATACCTCTGAAATTGCTATTGAGTCAGTTTCTATCAATTTCTTTTGTCCTACTAATATGGTAAAGAAAATTCAAACATACAAAATGTGACTACAAACCCTGTTTTATCCTTTGGTTTATGTTTCTTAATTCCTACAGTCAGTTTTTGTATTAATTATTCCTTACATATTTGACAGTTATATTAATGAGATTCTATTTTTAAAATATATTAATATAATATTGCAATTGTTTATAAGTAGTCTGGCCAATTTACTAAAATCATCAATTAGCTAAATGCTTTTAACTTTTGAAATATAAGTTAATAAATACCATTTGGTCTTAATCCAAAGACAGTCATATTTTATTCATGCAAATTAATTTAAAAATCATTATAGAACATGGCAGGAAAATGGCTAAGTAGAGTCCTGGTTTTGTGAACAAAGAAAAGCCTTTACTTCTCTGATATGACTCCTAGAATTAACTGACTGAATTTAGCAATGTACCACGTACAAAGTCAACACACAAAAATCAATTGCATTTTGTACAACAGTAATGAACCCACAAAAAAAAAAAAGAATTAGTAAAGCAAAATCATTCACAATAGCACCAAAAACATTTAAATATTTAGGAATTAACCTAACCAAGGAAGTGAAAATTCTCTACAACCGAAAGTACAGTATAATCTAAAAGGGAAAATCAAAGAGAACATCAGAAAATGTGAAGGCATCCTCTGTTCTTAGATAAGGAGCGTGAACATTGTCAAAATGGCCTTACTCCCAAAACAGATATAAAGACAATTGAATCAAAATAGCAGCAGTGTTTCTCATAGAATTAGAGAGAACAGTCCTAAAACTCATACGGAACCAGTTCTTTTATGTTTTTAAATGTTATTACTGCATGTTTGCAGTACACAGTGATTCCATTCAAAGTGAAGAGTTAGTACAGTATATAACTCCCCTTACCCTTCATCCATTTTCCATCTTTGCATCTCATTAAAAGTTATCCTAAAAGATATTAGATCAGAACTTTGGAATTTGGAACATCTTTCATGTTTCACAAATGGGTTAAGAGAACAATTTCAAAGTAGAGAATGTTTGTGTTTTAATAACAGCATCCTGAATTCAATGCTGAGAAAGATATAAAGGAAAACAAGATCACATTATAACCTAAAGAAATGTTTTGTGCTATCATTTCTAGAAATAGTTTCTTTCTCCAAACAATTTTTTAGGGATCTGATAGATTGATCTGAGAGGAATTTAACCAGTAAGTTACATTCTCTCTTTTATGTGTTTGTTCATTTATTTATTTATTGACGAGGGCCTACTTAGGTACCCAGGCACGAGTCATATTCGTGATTCTCTTGCTTCAGCCTCCTGAGTAGCTAGAATTACAGGAATATGCTATCAGAGCTGGCCACTACTTAAAAAAGTATTGAAAACTTAATAAAGATATGGATAAAATAGAGACGCTTCCAGAAAAATTAATAGCCTCTTAAGAAATATTTCAGCCATGGTTAAAATAGTGGTAATGTCTCAGCAGAAGTGAAACAAAGAAGGGGATATAAGTAAACACATTTTATGTGGAAAAAAGTGGCAATTTGTCCTGTTTGAGTTTCATAGGTTCACCAGAATTCATTTGACCTATAATCAGTGGAGTATTTTGAAATATGTGTACATCATCCTGAAAATCATTTTGTGAAAGAATATTAAAATGAATTTTTAAAAAATCCCCAAACTGCAACTATGTCATTAGGTTTTGTATAAAAATGCACCTATAATTATGAAATTTGAATGACAAAAACAGTTCTGTATCTCTTTTTAATCATCATTCTATTATTTCTATTATAATGTAAATCTTCAAGGAAATATTAAAATGTGGTAACATCTTTCTTCTTTGATATTCTACCCTTTTGAAAACTGAGCTCAAAATCTTTTTTTTCTAAAGCATAGGAAATTCAAGTGTACATGAAATATTGATTGTTGTCAGTTTTATTTCTGTCTATGCATAGGCTTGAAGTAACCCTCAAAGTGACCATGTGGGAGGGTGGAAACTGGAGGATTGTGTCTGCAGCATTTCTCCCCCAAACTTCTCAACTCTAACTGAACTAGAAACCCAGCCTTCATTTTATTTGCTGAGAGTGGCTTGTTTTTGATTGCCTGAAAATGATTGCCTACAACTGTAGGACTGGCACAGGAATATGATTCTGCTTTTTGAGTTTGAATATCACTTCAGGAAATTCATTGAGCTATTAGTTATTCTAAAAATAATATTTCTTTAAAAATTCAATGGAAGTAATATTTTATACAGATTCAGGAGATTTTGAAATTTCATGAGTTTGCTTATTTGACCAAACTGTCCTATAGATATGAGATTTGTTTTCTAAACAACTAATTAGCCCTGCTTTTGAGTATATGTGAAATCAGACAACCTGCATGTAGGATAGTCTACTATTCTAATAGAAGGAAAAAATATAGCTTTTTCAAATCTAGACATTTTTCTCTAGTTTGTCTGGTATAGAATACTACAAAAACTGTTGCCAAAAATAACTCATTACTGAAAAAGAAAAATGGTAAGAGACATGAACAACTTTTAATCCTTAA
>RJWM01025791.1:0-25000 GCA_004363535.1 Dasyprocta punctata | reverse complement strand
TTTCAATCTCCAGCACAATAAAAAAATTTTTAAATTTATCAAAAGACCATTCGAAGAGTATTCCCCAACTAAGTTACCTTCCCCTTAAATAATAAGCACAAGTGGCTTGTAGTGGTGCACAACTGTAACCCCAGCAGGGGAGCTGCATGGGTTCAAAGCCAGTCTGAACTACATATCGAGATCCTGCCAAAAACCAACAGACAAAACAAACCAAAAAATAAAAACAAAAACAACAAAGCATGAAATCACTAAATAGGCCCCTCCCCCATCTAACCCACTGCTTCCCTCAGGCTAGGAAAGCAGTTCTTTATCCCTGATCTACAACCTGAATATATTTTTATTGAAACATTCCCCCATATTACTTCTTCATAGTACTTAGACGTGTGCCACCACGCCCGGCTGATACTGTGTCTAGATATGCACTTCTGTACCAATCTTCACATAGGACAGAGTCCAAGCAAATAATAAGGAAACGAATAAACCGTTGACAGCTCCAGCAACCTTTGGCAGGTTTAGCTCCACCTTTCATTCTCCCAACCAATGAGAGGGGCCCCCTCGGCAGCCACTCACCAGGGCGGTGGGCGGGGCCACGCAGTGACGCCGAGTCCAGCTAGGGGTAGGCCGTATTTCCGGCCTGAGGAGCGCTGGCGTTTCTGGGGCGACGCCTCAGCTGGCAGATACCTTGGAGCCAGAAGCCATCAGACCACCTGCCTCCATCATCAGCGTCGCCATGGGTGCTGTGCTGGGCGTTTTCTCTATAGCCAGCTGGGTGAGTTTGGAGTCCTGTGTCCTCGCCGGACCTGTGGTTCGGCGAACGGCGATGGGGAGCCTCAAGTCCGGATCCGGACGGGCCTGGGCTCCAGAGGCCGTCAGAGAGACTGGGCGGGCTCTACGTTGTGGAGGTCCCGGGGTTCCAGGCCCCCATGTGCCTTGTCCCAGGTCGGGATCGGGCAGCTCGCTCTCCGGGTTAGAGTGGGGAGATGGCTAGCCCAACCGTCATTGTTTACAACTCCGATCGCCCCGCCCCCGAGAGCCTTCCGGACTCCTGGGGTCTCTAGAGCTAGATTTGGACCAAAGACGGAGCCCCAGCGGCGGAGACTCTTGGTTTCGCTTTGAAATAAAGTGGCGCCATTTGGAGCCGAGCTGGTGGCACACTCGGGAGGCTGAGGCGGGAGGACTGCTGCGAGTTCGAGGCCAACCTGGAGTACATAGTGAGTTCAAGGCTCCCCTGAACTACATAATCAGACCCTGCTTCAAAAAAACCAATCGAAAGCCGGGCGTGGTGGCGCACGCCTTTAATCCCAGCACTTGGGAGGCTGAGGTAGGAGGAGCGTTGTGAGTTTGAGGCCGGCTTGGGCTACAACTCGAGCACAAGGCCGGCCTGAGCTACATAGTGCGACCCTGCCTCAAAAAACTAGGGCTGGGGGTTTGGCTCAGCAGCTTCAGCGCCTGTCTGGCAGGCATGAGGTTGTGAGTTCGATCCCCGGTGCCGCAAAAAAAAAAAAAAAACCAGCGAACAAACAAAAACAAAACACAAAATAGTGACATCATTTAATTTTCGGTGGCTTGAGTAATATTTTTATTACCCATCAGGGGATTTGTCAAAGTTATAGAGTGGATTTTATCATTCAAAATTGGAAGCCATGACCTGACATCGTGAAACATATACATGTCATTTATCTGTGAGGATAAGCACTTTAGCATTCCAGTCCCCATCTAGAGCTGTTTGAGGATAAACTGAATGAATGAGTTGAATCACTTTGTAAGTGGTAAACATTTTTAAAAGGATATTTTAGGGTCTATGAAAGAGAATATGCTAAATTCCCTCATATACCTTCTTTGAGTGTTACCAGAATTTTGAGGCAAAAGCCCTGGCTCTGGTGTTCCCAACAGGCCAGGCTTGCCCTGCCTCTGACTCCAGTCAAGACTAGTAGTGGTGACAGGCAGGAAAGGAATTTTAGTCAACATGGCCATGCTGGGAAACACAGATAACATTATAGTGGCTCAAGGTCTGTCTTCCAGGGACTGACAGAAGCTTTGGGGATTTCTAGAAAGGGAAAAAAGGCACAGAAGGGTTGGGGGTTTGCCTAGCCATCCTGGTCTAGATGTGGTCTGGTTGGTGGGTATCTCAGGAATGGTTTTGTGAGGCTGTTAGAACTTTTGTCTGCTGGGGCAGTGAGATGACTGCTCCAGCTTTGGGGGCAGCCTCAGTTCCTGTCTTGGGGTCATTGTGCCTGATTGGGGGGAATAGTGGTCTTGTGAACTGGTCCATGAGGCTCTGCTTCTCTGAGGTGACTGTAGGTTTAGGACAGTGACTGGAGAATTCCAGGCATTGCTCCAGTGGATCTGGAATTGGACCTTGTAAGAACTGACAGTTGGAGGGCCAGGGATGTAGCTGAGTGGCACAGCACCTGCCTGGCAAGTGCAAAGTTCTGAGTTTGATTCCTGGTACCACCAAAAAAAACCCAAAAACAACAACAACAACAAAAAACCCTGGTAAGTGGATGTACCCCCTAAATCCTGGAAATTAGTTACATTTATCTTGGTGTCCTCAGTCTTGAAATGGAATGAGAGGGGCTAGGTAAATTTAAGAATTGATCCATTTTGTGATACTGACACTCTTTAAATGATTATAAAGCAGGATTTTAGTAAAAAGGTGAAGCCTCTGATCAGAATTCTTCCCTCTGACACCTGCTTCCTTAGGAATAGAGGCCTTGAGTTTTTCTTTAGTGATTAGGGAAATGGCCCAGAGCTGTTCGTCTCACATCTCCTCTCACATGAAGGTAGCATCCCAAACTGGAGCTGATAAAACTGACAACTACAGGCTGTAAACAAGTTTTACAGCATCCTAACATCTTGGGGACGTAGGACTTTGTTTCTCTTCTTCTTTTTTTTTTTTTTTTAATTATTTAAGAGAAAAAAAGACACATATAAAAAAGACAAAAAGCAAAAGAGACAAACAAACGACTAGAGTGAATGCACAACAGTAGCATTACAGGTTTATAAAACAGGATGATAGAAACTTGACAATGGTTGCAATATTGCGTATCGTTATCTTCAAAATGGTTGTTTACATTAACAGATATAGACTTGTAAAATTGATCTAATCATATGAGTATTAACCGTTCTTTCTCAATATCTAATACATTCAGCAGTATGTTCGTTTTAGTTATCTTATATATACATATATACAGATTTATAACTTTTCCTGTTTCTCTTCAAAGCTAAGATAAGGAGGTGACATGAGAATGACTGTCTTTGTCTTACTTTGTAATTTTTGCCCGTTTTCAGTCACAAACTATATAAAAGAAAGTTCCCCTTTTTGTCTGATGCTCAGCCTTGGAGCTTGAGTTTGCTGAGCCAATATGAAGTCCTCCTGTTTCATCCGTGGTCTCTCCAGTCTCTTGGACTTCCCAGAACAATTAACATGCATACATGTAAAGCTGATCTGACCCAAAGTTTTGAGGTAAGAACGGAGACATAAAGTCAAGACAAAGATGCACACTTATCCTGCTTTTTTAATCACCCATTGGAGCATCTGCAGGCCCAGCTTTCAGGTCCCCATTAAATAAGGAGCATGGTTCCTTGAAATCACTTCCCCGTTCCCCAGCTGATATAATTGCCCAAGGATTCAGCCTCAGTACATTCTAAGTATCATTTCTAAGGGACACCATGTATTTTTCATCCTTGAATGTTATTGATTTTAGAAAGGAGGTTTATTGAGCAGTGACTTTCCAATTTTTCTGATCTTGCTCTAAACAAATACATTTTACCTAGTTGGCCTAATGTATACAAAGCTTTATGAAATAACTCTTAGGTTTACTATCTTCTGTGCAACTTTTCTTCTGTAATGTAGAAAGAAAATAGCCCAAGCATAGTGGTGTGGTCCCAGTGCTCTGGAAGGCTGAGGCAGGAGGATAGCAAGTTTGAGCCCAGTCTGGGCAGTTTAGCAATTTAGTGAAACCCTGTTTCAAAAATAAAAAATAAAATAAAATAAAATAAAAATTAAGAAAAAAGGACTGGGAGTATAGCTTAGCATGAAGGCCCTAGGCTCAGTCCCCCAAACCACACACACATACACACAATTGTGGTCAGTTGATGTTTACAATGTACGGATCAACCCTGTTTACAAAACAATTTTTTTTTTTTTTTTTTTTTTTTTTTTTTGCGGCACCACGGATTGAATTTACAACCTCACACCTGCCAGGGCAGGCGCTTAAGCCACTGAGCCAAACTCCCAGCCCTGGTTTTTTGAGACAGGGTCGCACTATGTAGCTCAGGCCAGCCTTGCGCTTGCACTGTAGCCCAAGCCGGCCTCAAACTCACAATGCTCTTCCTACCTCAGCCTCCCGAGTGCTGGGATTAAAGGCATGAGCCACCACACCCGGCTTACAAAACAAATTTTAAAAATATAGCCAGGCACGCTGATGCGGGCCAAATAATCTAGCACTCAGAAAGCTGAGGCAGGAGGATCCCCATGAATTCAAGGACAGCCTGAAGTACATATGAGACATCATTAGTTAAGGAGTAAATGGATACATACATTTTTTTTGATTCGGGGATTGAAATCACAACCTTGCGCTTACCAGGCAGGCATTTGTGCCACTGAGCTAAATCCCTGGCCTAAACTGATACTTTGAAACAGATTACATCTTTGCTATCTTAATAAGCTGAAATACGATTTTGGCTTTGATTTGAAGTTGAGTTTTGAATTGATACCATTCAAGCATTTATATCTATAAGTAATCTTTCTTTATTAATAGTTTAGTAGGAGCCGGGCGTGGTGGCGCACGCCTTTAATCCCAGCACTCAGGAGGCTGAGGCAGGTGGAGCGTTGTGAGTTCGAGGCCCGCTTGGGCTACAACGTGAGCGCAAGGCTGGCCTGAACTACATAGTGCGACCCTGCCTCAAAAAACCAGGGCTGGGAGGTTGGCTCAGTGGCTTAAGCGCCTGCCCTGGCAGGTGTGAGGCTGTGAGTTTAATCCCCGATGCCGCAAAAAAAAAAAAAAAAAAAAGTTTAGTAGGAACAGCAAGTTCAGAGTACTGTACTAGAGAGTGGAATGGGTGTGAAAAATAATAGAAAAGGAAACAAGAAAGACAATAGGGGGCTGAAAGTGTGGTGAATGATAGGTAGCATGCTTACTTATCTTCTGGGGGTCCTGGGTTTGAAACCCACCATTGTATTACAAAAGGCAGAGAACAAAATTATACAGATACTCATTATATGGTCTTCCAGGTGGTGTGTGTGTGTACGTGCCTGCCAGGGGCCTAGCACATGCAAGGCATACACTTGTACCGCTGAACTACATCCCCAGCACCACAGGTTTTTAAGGAATTTGGCTTTTTTTTTTTTTTTGGTACCAGAAATCAAACTCAGGACATTGTGCTTGTGAGGCAGGTGCAGTGTCACTAAGCTATATCCCCGGCCTCAGCTTTTACTTTTAAGGTAATGCTGAAAGTCATTAGAGTTTACAAAATGATATGATCTGACTTTTTGTTTTTTGGTGGTACTGGGAATTGACCTTTGCACTGAGCTACATCCCCAGTCCATTTATTGATTGATTGGTTGATTGGTTGCCTTTTTGAGATAGGGTTTCACTATGCAGTTTAGGCTGACTTTGAACTCAGTTTGTAGCTGAGGTTGGCCTGAAACTCTCAGCAGTCCTCCTGCCTCAGGCCCAAAGTGCAGCTCACAGGTGTGTGCTACTGTATCTGGCATTTATTGATTGATTGATTGATTGATTGATTGTCTTTTTGAGACAGCATCTCATTATGCAGTTCAGGCTGGCCTTGAGCTCACTTTGTGGCCTAGGCTGGTCTCAAATTTGCAATGATCCTCTGCCTCAGCCTCTTGAGTACTGGGATTATAGATGTGTGCCACCACGCATGACTTTTATTTTTATTTTGAGACAGAATATAAGTTTCTAAATTGCCCAGACTGGGCTCAAATTTCTGATCCTCTTGCCTCAGCCTCCCGAGTGCTGGGATTACAACCATGGGCCACCATGCCAGCCTTGACCTGTGTTTTGGCAGGATTGGTTCTGGTTGCTGTGTAATGAATACTGAGTGCTATGTGGGGAATAGATGCTAGAAGAGTAAGAGTAAAGTAAGATAGGAAAGGAAATACTTCCTCTCTCTTTGGTGCCAGTCTTAGGAGTTAAACTGACCAGAGACAGATTAACAAGAGAAAAAAATTGTATATTTTAAAAATATTTTTCATAAAAGTTTATGCATGTAAGATGCATAGAGCAGTGCTTGGTGATGAGTAACTCACAGGGGTGGCTGGAATTTTTGGCTTACAGCTCTGATTTAGTAAAGGAAAGATGGGGAGGAGAAATACGTTTCTATGGGAAGAAGAATTATATGCTGCATATATAATGGAGATAGGGTCTTGCTGTGTTTGAGGCTGGCCATGAACTCCTGATCCTCCTGCCTCAGTCTCCTGAAAAAAAAAAAACAACATTTTTAAGGGAGTACAAATGGTATTTTGGAAGAATGAATGGGAGATAAGATTTGTGAGAATGCTTGTTTATACAGGTGTGAGAGGTTATTCTTCCATAGACTTAAAACTCTCTTGCAAAGGAAATTTATGACAACCTTATTTCTCGGAGTTGCTGTTTCTAGTCATAGGAAAGAAGTTCTGATAAAGGGTGTGTGGGGACTAGACCCAGGTCCTTCACACTGAGCTCTGTCTCCAGCTCTGTTGATTTTATATTTTGAGACAGAGTCTCACTGGGACACTGAGTTTCCCAGACTGGGCTCAAACCGGTGATCCTCCTGCTTCAGTATCCTAGAGTGCTGAGATTATAGATGCATGCCATCACACATGGCATTTTTCTTTTTCTTTTTCTTTTTTGTTCTTTTTTGCAGTATTTGGGATGGAACCCATGGCTGCTGCTGCTTTTTCTTTTTTCTTTTTCTTTTTCTTTTCTTTTTTTTTTTTTTTTGTACTGGGGATCGAATTCATGAGCTCACGCTTACCAGGTTAGTGCTTGAGCCACTGAGCTAAATCCTCAGCCCTTTTTTTTTTTGTTTTGTTTTGTTTGTTTTTTTAATCCATTTTATTTCAAGGAGAAAATCCCCTGAAAAAAAGAAAGAAAAAAGAAAAAAAACTAAAACAAAATTTCAAAACACATCAATTGGGGCAACAGTGGTGCATACATTGCACGTCATCATCCCCAAATCGTTCACCCAGAGCGCAAGACCTCTGCATTCAATTGTCTGAACAATACCAGCACAAACCTTTCTCTTCAGTGAACTCAGAGCAATCAGTAGTATAACTATCTTAACTAGTTCTTTTAATATACATATACATACACATATACATATGTTGTTTCATTCAGCTTCTCACACTAGTGAGACAATGGGATGTTTACACATATGGGTCTTACTTCACTTATGAATATGGTCTCAAGTTGTATCCATTTACCTATAAAAGTCTCTAGTTTATCCTTCTTTATGGCTGAGTAGTACTCCATTGTATAAAAATACCACATCTCTTTTTATCTATTTCTTTTTTTTTTTTTTTTTTTTTTTTTTTTTTTTTTTTTTTTTTTTTTTTTTTTTTTTTTTTTTTTTTTTTTTTTTGCGGCACCGGGGATTGAACTCACAACCTTGCGCCTGCCAGATCAGGCGCTTAAGCCGTAGAGCCAAACTCCTGGTCCTCTTTTTATCTATTTCTCAGGTGATGGGCATTTAGGTTGTTTCCAAGATATAGCTATTACTAACTGTGCTGCTATAAACATGGGTGCATATATATCACTGTGCTATGATGTTTTAAATTCTTTTGGGAAGATACATATCTCATAGAATTAGAGGAAACAATCCTAGCATTCATCTGGAAGAGACCTAGAATACCAAAGGCAGTTCTGGGCAACAAAGGCAAGACAGTGAGTGTCATAAGCCCTGACTTGAAATTATACTATAAAGCCGCTGTGACAAAAACAGTGTGGTATTGGCAAAAAACAAAGAAACAATCAAAATCCTGAAAGATCAATGGAACAGATTAGAAGATGCAGAAATATCTCCAAATATACCTTATCTTTGACAAAGGTGCCAAACACATTCACTGGAAGAAAGGGGGCCTCGTTAGTGCAATAGGCAGTGTGTCAGTCTCACTGGAAGAAAGATAGCCTCTTTAACAAATGGTGCTGGAAAAACTGACTGTGCACATGATGAAGACTAAAATTGGACCCGTATCTTTTTTTTTTTTTTTTTTTGATACTGGGGATCAAACTCACAACCTTCTGCTTGCCAGGCAGGCATTTATGCCACTGAGCTAAATCCCTGGCCCTGGGTCCATATCTTTCACCATGCCCTAAACTAAATTCAAAATGGGTCGAAGATCTGAACATTAAAACAGAAACTTTAAATCTCCTGAAAGATAGAATAGGTAAAACTCTTGAAGACATTGCTGTAGGCAAAGACTTTATGAATAAAACCCAGTCACACAGGAACTATCGCAAAGAATCAACAACTGAGATCTCATCATATTAAAAAGCTTTTTTTTTTTTTTTGGTACCAAGGATCAAACTCACAACCTGACGCCTGCCAGGCAAGCGCTTAGGCCACTGAGCTAAATCCCTGGCCCTATCTTTTTGAGACAGGGTCTCACTATGTAGTTCAGGCTGGCCTTGAACTCACTTTGTAGCCCAGGTTGGTCTCGGACTCACAATGATCCTCCTGCCTCAGATTAAAAAGCTTTTGCACAGCAAGAGAAACCACCAACAGAATGAAGAGGCAAGCCATAATGTGGGTTAAAAATGTTTGCCAGCTGTTCCTCAGTGAAAGGATTTCCATCGAGAACATACAAAAGAACTCAAAAAGATCAGACATCCTAAATTTAAAGGCCTGATACGAAAATGGACATCTGAGGTAAGTACATACATCTCCAATGAAGAAATACAAACAGCGAATAAATATATGAAAACATGTTCAACATCACTGGTCATTTGAGAGATGCAGATTAAAGCAACATTGAGATTCTGCCTTACCCTGAACAGAATGGCTATTGTCAAGAAATCAACCAATAATAAATGTTGGAGGAACTGTGAGGAAAATGGAACCCTTCTCCACTGTTGGTTAGAATGTAGAGACTGGTCCAACCACTGTGGAAATCAGTGTGAAGATTTCTCAAAAAACTAGGATTGGAGGTCCCATTTGACCCAGCTATTCCCCCACTGAGTATCTTCCCAGAAGCATTAAAAACATTTTGCCACAGCAGTATATGTGCACTAATGTTTATAGTGGCAGAATTTGTAGTTACAATAACTGGATCTTGGAAACAACCCAAATGCCCATCAACTGAAGAACGGATAAAAAAGATGTGGTAATTTTACACAATGGAGTACTACTCAACTATAGAGGATAAACTAGACTTTTGTAGGTAAATGGATGCAACTGGAGACCATACTCATATGTGAAATAAATCAGACTCAAATGTGTAAACCTCGTATTGTATCCCTAGTGTGATAAGCTGAAAGAAATTTTATATATATATATATATATATATACACACACACACATATATATATGATAAAATAGTTATACTACTAATTTAGTTCATTGGAAAGGTTTGTACTAATATTGTTTGGACAATTAAATGCTGATATGTTGTACGCTGAGTAATTTAAGGACAACAGTCTGTAATGTGTTAACTATTGTTACACTCTAATTATCTTGTTTTGAAATTTTTATTTTTTTCTTTAAAAAAAAAGTGGCTGTTTTGCCACCACTACTCTAGAGAGAAACCTCATTTCCACTAAGCAGTCACCCACTGTATTTCTCTCCCCAAGCCCTGGTTGTTTTTGTGTTCTGAGTTTACCTGTTTTGGGTATTCCATGTAAATGGAATAATACAGTATGCGACCTTTTGTTTCTGGCTTCTTTCACTTAGAATGATGTTTTTAAGGTATACCCATGTTGTATTAAGTACCATACATCAGGTTGAAGCTTTCCAGTTTTTCTCCATTTAGTAAGATGTTGGCTGTTGGTTTATGATATATGGCTTTTCTCAGGTTGAGATAGAGACCATCTGTTCCGATTTTCTGTAGGGTTTTAATCATGAATGAGTGTTGGATTTTGTCGAAAGCTTTTTCTGCATCTATTGAGATGATCATGTGATTCTTGTCCTTGGCTCTGTTGATATGGTGTATTACATTTGTTGATTTGCATGTGTTGAACCATCCCTGCATTCCTGGGATAAACCCCACTTGATTGTGGTGTATAATCTTCCTGATGACTTGCTGTATTATATTTGCCAGTATTTTATTGAGGATTTTTGCATCTATGTTCATTAGGGAGATTGGCCTGTAATTTTCTTTTTTGGTTGGGTCTTTTTCTGGTTTTGGTATTAGGGTAATACTTGCTTCCAGGAATGAGTTAGGGAGACTTGCTTTCCTTTCAATTTCCTTGAAGAGTTTGAGGAGTGATGGCATGAAGTCTTCCCTAAATTTCTTATAGAATTCAGCAGTGAATCCATCAGGACCTGGGCTTTTCTTTGTTGATAAGGTTTTAATTACATTTTCAATTTCATTAGCTGAAATTGGGTTATTCAGCAATTTTACATCTTCTTGATTCAGCTTTGGTAATTCATAGTTTTCTAGGAATCTGTCCATCTCTTCTGTGTTATCGAACCTGTGGGAGTAAAAGTTTTTGAAGTAGGTATTGATGATCTTCTGTATTTCCACCGGGTCTGTAGTGATTTCACCCTTTTCATTTCTTATTGCATGGATTTGAGTTTTTTCTTTCCTCTTTTTGATAAGGTTGGTTAGGGGTTTATCAATTTTATTTATTCTTTCAAAGAACCAACTCTTCAATTCATTAATTCTTTGTATTGTTTTCTTAGTTTCAATTGCATTAATTTCTGCTCTGATGTTTTTAATTTCCTGTCTTTTTTGGACTTTGGGCTTGACTTGCTCTTCTTTTTCTAGAAGTCTGAGGTGCATCATTAGGTTGTTTATGTGTGTTCTTCCCATTTTTCTGATGTGAGAATTTAGTGCTATAAAATTCCCTCTGAGGACTGCTTTCCTTAAATCAGGAACAAGACAAGGATGGCCATTATCACCACTGCTATTCAGTATAGTTCTGGAAACATTAGCCAGAGCAATTAGACAAGAGAAAAAAATAAAAGGAATAAGAATAGGAAAGGAAGAAGTTAAATTATCATTATTTGCAGATGATATGATACTCTACATAGAAGACCCCCAAAAATCTATTGAAAGACTTCTAGATGTAATAACCAAATCCAGTAATGTTGCTGGATACAAGGTCAACACCCAAAAATCAATAGTATTCCTGTACACAAGCAACAAACTCACTGAGAGAGAAATAAGGGAAACTACACCCTTCACTATAGCATCCAAAAAAAATGAAATACTTAGGAATCAATCTAACAAAAGAAGTAAAAGATCTATACAGTGAAAATTACATTACTCTGAAAAAGGAAATCGAAGAGGATTTCAGAAAATAGAAAAGTATTCCCTGTTCATGGATAGGAAGAACAGACATTGTGAAAATGGCCATTCCCTCAAAATTGTTATACAGGTTTATTGCAATTCCAATCAAAATACCATTAACATACCTCACAGAGCTAGAGAAATCATCCCTAAAATTCATATGAATCCAGAAGAGGCCTAGAATAGCAAAGGCAATTCTGGGCAACAAAGATAAGGCAGGAGGCATCACAGTTCCCAACCTGAAAATATATTACAAAGCTACTGTGATAAAATCAGCATGGTACTAGAATAAAAACAGACCTGAAGATCAATGGAATAGATTAGATGATAGAGCCACAACAGCAAACACACTCAGTCACCTCATCTTTGACAAAGGGGCCAAACATATACATTGGAAGAAAGATAGCCTCTTTAATAATTAGTGCTGAAAAAACTGGCTTTTGATATGCCATAAACTAAAGCTAGAGCCATGTCTATCACCATGCACTAAAGTAAAGTCAAAATGGATCAAAGATCTGAATATTAAAACAAAGAGAGTTCCTGAACAAGAATCAAACTGCACGGGAAATACTTCCCAGAATCAACAACTGGAATCTCGTCTTACTAAAAAGTTTTTGCGTATCAAGGGAAATCTCCAACAGAGTGAAAAGAAAACCCACGAATTGGGAAAACATCTTAACCAACTGTCCCTCAGATAAAGGGCTTCTATCTAAAACATACGAAGAATTAAAAAAAATCAGGCCTCTAAAATTCAAGGACCCAATCCTAAAATGGGCATCTGAGATGAATACACATTTCTCAGAGGAAGAAATACAAATGCCAAATAAATATATGAAAAAATGTTCAACATCAATGGTCATTCGGGAAATACAAATTAAAACAACACTGAGATTCCATCTCACCCCAGAAAGAATGGCCAAGATAAAAAAAATCACCCAATAACAAATGCTGGAGGGGCAGTGGGGAAAAAGGAACTCTTCTCCACCGTTGGTGGGAGTGTCGACTGGTGCAAATCAGTGTGGCAGTTCCTCAAGAAGCTAGGATTGGAGAGTCCATTTGACCCAGCTATCCTACTTGTGGGTTTTTTCCCAGAAGCATTGAAAACATCATACCACAGTGATATTTGTGCACCTATGTTTATAGCAACCCAATTTGTAATAGCCAAATCTTGGAAACAACCCAAGTGCCCATTAATCAAGGAATGGATAAAAAAGATGTATTTTTATACAATGGAGTACTGCTCAACTATCAAGAAAGATTGCATCGAGACTTTTATAAGTAAATGGACATGACTTGAGATCATATTCATAAGTGAAATAAATCAAACTCACATGTGTAAACACCGTATTGTCTCCCTAGTGTAAGAAACTGAAACAGTATATACGATTCAAAATCTACGATAAATACTGTGTAAGGGTAAGAAACTGCTCAAAGAGCAAAAGTAATTGGGATAGGGGAAAGGAGGAAAGAAGGAAGGGAAAAGGAAAAGCATAAATTTGTATATATGTATACATAAGATAGCTAAAATGACTATACTACTAAATGTATTAGTTACTGAAAAAGAACAGTTAATACTCATGATTAGATCAATTTTACATGTCTATATCTGTTAATCTAAACAACCCTTTTGAAGGTAACGGTATGTAATAATGGAACCGTTGTCAAATTCCTATCATCTTGTTTTATAAACCTATAATGTTATTGTATTGGATTTGTTGTTATTGTTTGTCTCTTCTGCTTTTTGTCTTTCTTTTCTGTATCTTTTTTCCCTTAAAAATAAAATAAAATTAAATTAAAATAATAAAGTACCATACTTCACTGCTTTGTATGCCTGAATAATCCATTGTATGAGAATGCCACATCTTACACTATCTTATCAGTTAATGGATATTTGGGTTGATTCCACTTTTGGTGATTGTAAATGATACTGCTCTCAGTATTAATATATAAACTTGTTTGAGTAATTGCTTCATTTCTTTCTTTTTTGGGGGGCAGGGTACTGGGGATCAAACGCACAACCTCGCGCTGCCAGGCAGGCGCTTATGCCACTGACCTAAACCCCCGGCCCTATTTTTTGAGACTGGGTCTCACTATGCAGTTCAGGCTAGCCTTGAACTCACTTTGTAGCCCAGGCTGGTCTTGAACTCACAGTGATCCTCCTCCTCAGTCTCCTGAGTGCTGGGATTAAAGGTGTGCGCCACCAGTGTTTTATATCTTTTGAGTATATATGCTTAGGAGAGGAATGACTGGATTGTATGGTAATTCTGTCTTAATTTTTTTGAGGAACTTCCAGGTTACTCTTAAATGGAGCTAAATGACTTACTATCATAATTCATAATAAGGTTTCCATGTAATAGTGGTTTGTGCTGTAACACTAGCTTGGTAACAAGGCTTAGTAAACAGTAAGGACATTAAGTCTGAGGGGGCAAAATTCTTTTATCCAGTCCATTTTACTGATGTAAATATTGGGTTAGCTAGTTATGGTGGTACATGCTTGTAATTCCAGCACTCAGGAGGCTGCGGCAGGAGGATCACTGTGAATTTGAGGCCAGCCTGGGCTACACAGTGAGTTCAGGAACACCCTGAACTGTATAGTATGACCCTGTCTCAAAAACAAAAACAACAACAACAACAACAACAAAAATAAAAATAAATAAAAGGAAAAACTGTGTTAGATTGTATAACCTGCTAAAATAAAATGCAGAAATAATGTTGACTCTGAGCCCATCCCTTGGCCACATAATTCTTTCTGTTGAAATTGTCAAAGCCTAGTTTGCCTCATCTTCTGTTTGCCGATATCTTTGCAATAAGATGATCTCAAGTTGCCCATGATGTTCTTATTACAGGTTCCATGCCTCTGTGGTAGTGCATCCTGCTTGCTGTGTGGTTGCTGCCCCAAAAAGAATTCCACTATGACTCGAATCATCTATGCTATGATTCTCTTCCTGGGCACAGTTGTGTCCTTTATCATGCAAACAGAAAGTATGGAAACTGAGCTGAAGAAAGTAAGTAGAAGTAACAGTGCGCTTGATATACTGCTTATTTTTATTAGATTTTGCAATATTTGGCTTGTAACTGTTTCGAACAGCCCAGAGAAAACAGATTTTTTTTCCTGTGGTCCGGATTGGCCCTGAATACACTGTGTAGCCCCAGGTGGCCTCAAATTCAGGATACTCCTGCCTCAGCCTCCCTAATACTGGGATTATAGATGTGTGCCACCATGTCCAGGAGGAAAAAAAAAGAATGTAAAGGGAATTCCAAAGATGGATTCCATGGTACAAGCCTGTAATCACAGCAACTCAGGAAGCTGAGGCAAGTGGATCACAAATTCAAGGTAAGCCTGGGCAATTTGACACAATTTTGTCTCAAGATAAAATTTTAAAAAGCCCTTGGGATGTAGCTTTGTGCTCTCGATTCAGTCCTAATATTAGGTGATGGTGTGGAGAGTTATCCCAAGACATTTTCTTTTCTTAAAAGCTTTAAGCTAGACCAATCCTTCACCTTTGGACAGAAAGAGGTCTGTCGTATCTGCAAAGTCTCATGTGGGAATTTAAGATAAGTTCATTAACATGAAAGCTAAAGGAAGACACTTAATTTTTTAACACAGGCTGTTTATACTGTTTGGTAACAAGACTGTTAGTCAGTTAGAAATCAAAGAGAAAAGTGCTTGCTATTGCTAAAGTAGTCAGTTTTATAAATTCAGGTCTTCCTGTAGTGAGATTGAATCTCTGATTAATGTGGATATTCCCATGGCATTGAAATTGTTTTTCTTCCTAGATTCCTGGATTCTGTGAAGGGGGATTTAAAATCGAGCTGGCTGATTTAAAGGCTGATTTAAAAGCTGATAAAGATTGTGATGTGGTGGTTGGTTATAAAGCTGTGTATCGGATCAACTTTGCACTGGCCATCTTTTTCTTTGCTTTCTCTTTACTCATGTTTAACGTAAAAACAAGTAACGATCCCAGAGCAGCAATACACAATGGGTACGTAAGATTGTTTATTAATTGGTTATAGTATAGTGTGGCTCTTCTTCAGCTGTTAGTTTTTTAAAATATTTTTATTAGTATATGTTTGTAGTACATAATGCTTATAACGATTACCATCATCATAGGGAGTTGGTGCATGTACAGAATACATCTTAATTATTTGTACATACCCTTCTCCTCAGCAGTTAATGTTGCCATTCACTTAGAAGCAATGAAATAATGTATATCAGTGGCCCAGCTATAAATCTGGTCTATTAGACATGTGAAATTGTCACCGGGCTGGGTTTCTGAGTTTTCCAAAGTTAACCCACCCCGCTGTAGCAGGCTCGGTGATTCCCACTGCAGAAAAATAAGTTTTTTAGCCTGGCATGGTGGTGTGCACCTTTAATCCCAGCACTCGGGAGGCTGAAGCAGGAGGATCATTGTGAGTTCGAGACCAGCCTGGGCTACAAAGTGAGTTCAAGGCCAGCCTGAACTGCATAATGAAACCCTGTCTCAAAAAGTAGGGCCGGAAATTTAGCTCAGTGGCCAAAGCGCCTGCCTGGCAGGTGCGAGGTTGTGAGTTCAATCCCTGGTACCAAAAAATAAAAAAGAAAAGAAGAAAAAAAGAAAAATAAGTTTTAGGATGTGCCAGAAAGAGACTCAGGTAGGGTTTGCTAGCAAAGACTATACAGCACACACTGAGCACAATGATCATTACAGAGTGAAAGCAGAAAGCAGCTTTTATTTTAAAGCAAAAGCAAACAGCCTACTGGTTGTTTAACCTGGGAGGGGGCCTGAATGGGTTGGCAAAGGATCTCCCAGTTTAGGGCTTTTATACTAAAAAAATTACTGCCTTGCTAAAATTATCAGCGTAAATACAACAAAGTGATTGGGTAACTTTTTCCTGGGCAAGAAAATACCACCAGTCCAGCAAGTCCTTTGTTGAGCCTCTGGTGCCTCGCCTTGGCCATTGATGTGTCCTTCAACAAATCTTTTGGACCCGGCATTTGGCTTGGCCTTCTGGAACTCCCTTTGCCTGGATCCTGCTCACCTTCAATACAGATACAAACTGATAGTTTAGATTTCTCTTTAGAGCCTCTTGTTAGGTTAGGAAATGCTACCCAAACCTTAGAAAGTGGAACCCAAGCCTGGCCACACTTGCAGAGGACTCTAGTTCATTTTCCCCAGGTCTGGTTATCTTCCTACTGTTGACATTGGGGCTGTCCTTATCACAGAGCCAGGCCCCTATATCTTATTTTCTTCTATCTATCTATTTTTATTTTTATTTTTATTTTTATTTTTGCACTGAGGCCCTGGCCCCTAGGCCCCCCAACCTAGGCCCCAGCCCCGCCACTGGCCCCCCAGCTTCCAGGACCCCGGGCCCCGAACCCGGCCCTGATCCCCAGGGGCCCGGCCCCACCCCCCGGACCGAAAGACCCGAGTCCCCGGCCCTGGCTGTCCGACTCCGACCGCAGTCCCAGCACCCCGGCACCAGGGCCCTGGCCCCCCGGCCCAAAACTGCTCTCCCTGCACCCGCTCCCACGGCCCAACCGGGGTCTAACAGCCCCAGGACCCTGCCTTCCACCCCTGGTCTCCCCGGGCCCCAGTCCAGGCCCTGGACCAGCCCGCCACCTGGCCCTGGCCACCTAGCCCCGGCCCCAGGGCCCCGGCTCCTAGGCTTCAGTACCCCAACGCACGCACGCGGGAGCCCGACCCCCCCGGTTCCCCAGCCTCGGCCTCCCGAACCCGTCGGTGGCCACGGGCTGTCCATCATTCCGCCCCCACCCCCCGCCTCCCTGGCCCTGGCCTTCCGGACCCGGTCCTACAACTACGCCCTGGCTCTGGATCCCCTTCCCGGCCACCCCCGGTCTCCCGCTTCCTCCCTCTCCCCCTTCTTCGGCCTCCCCTTCTGGTCCCCTTTCCACTCGCCCTGCTAGTCCCCAGCACCGGCCCCTGGGACCGACTATCTTCCTTAATTGAGTCAGTTTTATGACCTTCAGCTGTGTCTTGAAAGTTGGAAGTTAACAGTCTGCTTACAAAGTACAACTGTTAGTTATAATTTCCTTGTCTTCTTTCTGTCTTAAATTGTCATTTTTTTTTTTTTTTTCTTTTTGAGATGGGGTTCTGCTTTGTAATTCAGACTAGTCTTGAACTCATTGTGTAGCCCAGGCTGGCCTCAAAGTTACAGCAATTCTCCTGACTCACCCTCCCAAGTGCTGGGATTACAGACATGCACCATCGCACCTGGCTCAGTGTCATTTTCAGGTAGAGCCCTGTAACATACAGGGTAGTATCGAACCTATGGCACTTGTGCTGCAGCAGACTATTTGTAGCATTGGAAAGTCTAAAAGGTTCGCTGTCATTGATACAGGGGATAGGGAGTCTTGTCTTTTTTTGTTTTGTTTTGTTTTTTTGGTACGGGGGATCGAACTCACAACCTTGCAAGCCTGACAGGCAGGCTGTATGCCACTGAGCCGTATCCCAGGCCCCCAGGTATCTAGATTTTTATTGGACACCTTTCAGACACTATGCAAGGTACTACATTTGGAGACTGAAGAGAACTTTTTATAATCACCCTTAATAGATGTAGTAAAGAAGAGTTAGATGCATTGCCTAAGATCTCTCTGCTAGTGAGGTTGGAGCTTGAATGAAGCTAGGTCTTCCATCTCCAAAGCTTGATAACATTTTATTTTGCCATATAAGACAGTTATTAAATAAATGGTGCTGGGCAAATTGGATATTCACATGCAGAAGATTGAGTCAGACCCATATATCTCATCATACCCTAAACTAAAATAAAAATGGATCAAGGATCTAAACGTTGAAACAGAAACAATCTGCTGAGAGATGAAATAGGTAAAACTCTTAAAGACATAGGCATAGGTAAAGACTTTCTAAACAGAACCCCAGTGGCACAAGAAATAATACTGAGAATCAACAAATGGAATCATATTAAATTAAAAAGCTTCTGCACAGCAAAGGAAATACCTGTAGAGTGAAGAGACAGGCTACAGAATGGGAGAAAATTTTTGTCAGCTGTTCCTTGGGCAGAGGAGTAACAGCAAGAATATATAAAGAACTCAAAAAAATTAGACCCGCCAAAATAAAAAACCCAGTCAAAAACTGGACAACCGAAATGAATAGACACTTCTCAGAAGTACAAATTACCAAAAAGTACATGAAGAAAGGCCCAGCATCTCTGGCCATTAGAGAAGTGCAAATTTTAAAACTACATTGAGATTCCATCTTACCTCAGAAAGAATGGTTGTCATCAAGAAATCAGGTGATAACAAATGCTGGCAAGGCTGCAGGGGAGAATAAGGAGTGCCTCGCCATTGTCAGTGGGGATGTACAGTAGTACAACTGCTGTGGAAATCAGTGTGTCTATTCCTCAGAAGCACTAAAAATGGAAATTTATTTGACCCAGTTATTCCCTTTCTAGGTATCTTTCTGGAAGAGTTAAAGACATCATATCACAGAGACACATTCATACCCATGTGTATTGGTTGGATCCTGTGTCCCCTCCAAGTCCTCTTGTAATTTGGAAGAGGCTGAGTCTGGCATTTGTGATTGGTTTGTTGTGTAGCGCTGGGATTGGTGATGTGAGTGTTGCACCCGCCCAGGGGTGGAGCTGACATACAGAGTAAGGCGGGAGGAATGCAGGTCTCTAGCTGTCTCTTGCCGGTTGGGCTTGCCGTTTGGCCCCGCCACGCCATGCTGCCTTGGAGCCAACTGAGTATGGACTGAAACTCCCAAGAAACTGTAAGAAATAAACCTTTCCTTCCCTAATTTTGGGCGTCAGGTATTTTGTCTCAGCAACAAATAAAAAGTAACCAAGACACCATGTTTATAGCCGCACAATTTATAATAGCTAAATTTGGGGAAGAACGTGGATACCCATCAACAGATGAATGGATAAAGAAAATGTAGTATCTCTACCAAATGGAGTTCTATGCCGTCATAAAGAAAGATAAATTTAAGTCATTTGTAGGCAAATTGATGCAACTTAAGGCCATAATGTTGAGTGAAATAAGTCAGACACGCAAGCTTAAATATTACATGGTTTCTCTTCTTTGAAGAAACCTGTATATATATATATATATATATAGAGAGAGAGAGAGAGAGAGAGAGAGAGCACAAAATAGAAGATAAAGAGGAAGTAGGAAGATCTTTTTCAAGTGGATGAGGGAACAAAAGGTAGAGGGAGGGAAGGGAGGGAAAGGAGATGGAAAAAATAATGAAAATAGAGCTTTTGCAGATGGGAAGGGGGCAGACAGTTGGCAGGAGCAGGGAGGGAGGGGTTCGGTAGGAGATGAAGTAAAAAAAAAGATGTATTACATGCATATATCAACTACCTGTGATAATCATAATCATTATGTACTACAAATGTACTAATAAAAATTTAAAAACAAGGCAGTTATTAAAGATTATGGACTGAAAGTTTGGTTCTGCTTTGCTACTATTGAACTTGTGGTTGTAGACAAGGATGTATGTCCTGTGTAAGTAGTGGATTTGGTGATAATTTCTTCCACAAACCTAATAGCTAATAGTTCTCTGTGTAGCTAACATTATTAGAATTCCTCATAATTTTAGAAAAATTCTTACCTTCAAGTACTGAAAGTAGGGAGATTCTTAAATTTACTTGTTTCTTTCATTGTGAATGTAAATGACTGGTTTTCTATGCTAATGTTATCCTTTGTATGAAATATTTAATGAAATAGTCTCAAGTCAAATGAAATAAACCTGAACAGTTAGGTTGGAGTTATCTCAATGAGTACATGTTTGCAGTGTGTAAAGATTACATTCATTGTGGGGAATTGGTCCATGTACATAACACATCTTAATTCTTTTTACATCCCCCTCTTTTCCTGATGGTATTTTTATTAAGGCTTTATTTTTGTATGTATAAATTCATTTTTCTCAATGTAAAGATGGAAGTTAGCATTTCATGAATGCATTTTTATATTTTAATAGGTTTTGGTTCTTCAAAATTGCTGCCATTGTTGGTATCATGGTTGGATCTTTCTACATTCCCGAGGGTGGCTTCACCTCAGGTATGGCTGGTAACTGAGAGATTAACTATAAGATGTACAAATTCTATAGATGTTTGACTTAGATCTCCATTTCCATTGGTGATTTTGCAAACTGGCTATTAAATGGGATGGTATCCAGTTATATGACTTGGTACTAATACAGGATGTTGATTTGAGGATAGGATACATTCGTGTCATTTCTTAGATTTTCTGGAACTGCATGTTAATCTTTTCCTAATATTTTAATAGTTTATCATCTTAGTAGGCAAAGTTAACCAGAGAGCTTCCTGTGTGCTCTATTTTCCATTATCCCTGTTTGAACCTGCTTCCTTAGCATGGCTTTGAGTGACACCTGAGATTTCTATTGTGACCTTCCCCTTCCCCTGGAAAGTAAAGGAGAAGGCTGACAGAACTACCTGGAATGACAGGTCATAGACTTCCTGTGGACCAGGCTAGAACCAGTTTTAAAAGGGCTGAAATCCAACGGAACTCTTCTCAGAAAATGCCTTTGAATTTAGAATTGTCATAGTTTTGCTCTACTGCTGAATTGAAATCTACTTCAAATGTTCAGACCGTTAATATTCTTCAGTGTTACTCCTGTGGTGAAGAATTCCTTTCTTCTTTGTTTGTAGTCTTGTTTGTCATTGGCCTGGTCGGGGCTGCGCTCTTCATCCTCATCCAGCTGGTGCTCTTGGTAGATTTGGCTCACTCTTTGAACGAAAGATGGGTGAATAATATGGAAGAAGGGAACCCCAGAGTCTGGTACACTGGTAGGTATCTAAGCCAGCTGCGGGCACGACAGTGCTCCAGTGAGCAGGGTGGACAGTAAAGTCGCCAGTGATTTAAATGTAAGATATAAGCCGGGCGTGGTGGTGCACGCCTTTAATCCCAGCACTCGGGAGGCTGAGGTAGGTGGAGCATTGTGAGTTCAAGGCTGGCTTGGGCTACAACGCGAGCACAAGGCTGGCCTGAGCTACATAGTGCGACCCTGCCTCAAAAAACCAGGGCTGGGGAGTTTGGCTCAGCGGCTTAAGCGCCTGCCCTGGCAAGCGCAAGGTTGTGAGTTCAATCCCCAGTGCTGCAAAAAAAAAAAAAAAAAAAAAAAATGTAAGATATAAACCCACTGTAGTAGAACTGCCTTTTTAAAAACTAATTTTCTAATTGAGTCAGTTGTGACTTACATATATTGCTGAAAGGGTGTAGCACAAATATTTTAAATCATTAAATTCTCTCACCTAATATATTTTAAGATTAATTCTGTGGTCGGGGATAGAGCTCAGTGGCATAAGCGCCTGTCTGGCAAGCTCAAGGACCTGAGTTCAATTCTCGGTACGGAAAAAAAAAAAAAAGATTAATTGTGGTTTTGACAACCTCGTTTCCATGGACAGGGAATTCAGATAGGTTCTACATAAGGGATACATGCCCACATACTTCAGGGAGATTTGGATGACAGCCCTTTACTGCTTTATTCGGAGTGTGATCTTATACTTCTTTTAGAAGTGTTCTGATGGGAAAAGGGTGCTTAAAATTTCTAAGTTTAGAGTAGTACTTATAGCTTATTTAATGATGGGATGAGACTGTATACTTTTCTGTTTATTAGGGGTAGAGACTCAGCCGTACTTCATTTTAAATTTAACAATTGAAGTTGGGCGCAATGGAATGGGGCATCCTGTATTTCTAGCACTTGAGAAGTTGAGGCGAGAGACTCACTGAGTCTGGGGCCTGGAGTGCATAATGAGACCCTGTCTCAGAAAGCAAAAAAAACAAAAACAGTAAATTAAAAAGTTGAGATTCCTCACCCCTTTTCTCCTCCCCTATCATAAATAGTAGATAGTTGTATGTCAGGAGTTTGGAAAGCAGAAAATCACAAAAGAAAACACATTTTTAAGGTTGAGGGTTTAAGTCACTGGTGGAATGAATGCTTACCGTGTGCATTTGAACATTGTGCATTTGAATGGTTTGTAGTTGACTGTTTTGTTTTTGTGGTGCTGGGGTCTAAACTCAGGGCTTCACAAATGCTATGCAAGTGGTGTATCACTGAGCTGTACTCAGCCCTGTCTACTTTTAAATTTAAAAAGTAGCTTGTGGATATATTTTGGCTTATAGTATAGCAATAAATTCCTAGAAGGGGCATATTTCTGATTATTTCCATAGGCTAAATTCCTATAAGTAGAGGGTCAAAGGATATGAATGTTTTAATGGTTTTTGTACATGTATCAAATACCCGTTTTTTCTTTTTTTAGTACTGCGGACGAAATCTAGGGCCTTCATACTGAGGTATATCCCCAGCCCTTTTTTATTTTATTTTGAGACAAGTTCTCAGTATGTCATTAAGTTGCCCAGGCTGAACTTGAATTTGCAATGTTCTTGTCTCACCTTCCCAGAGTGCCAGGAGTACAGGAATGTGCCCTTATGCCCAGTCTGGCTGTGTGTATGTGTGTGTGTGTGTGAGAGAGAGAGAGAGAGAGAGAGAGAGAGAGATAGGAATTTGCTGTATCATTCAGGCTGGCCTTGAAACGTTGATCCTCCTGCTTCAGCCTCTATTGGAAGTACAGGCATATACCATACCCAGCTTTAGACTTAGCTTTTAATACTATTTTTACCATAAACATAAATGGTAGAAATCCATAAAGAACAGGGCTGGGGATGCAGTTAACAGGTTGCACACTTATTTCATAGCCCTGAGTTTGATCCCCAGCATTGTAAAAGAAAAATTTCTCAGGAACAGAATGTGGAATTCTCTATTCCCTGCTACCCCTTCTCTTTTCTAGATGTAGCCTCTGTTACCAAGCCTCTGGATATTTATGTGCTCACATATTTTTGCATTTAAATGTAAACAGGATCGTACTATGTATTATGATTTATTCTTTTCACTTTCTACGTGATGAATATTTGTCCATACCAATGCATATAGGTATGGTGTATTCATTTAACAGTTGCACGGGATCCCATTCTATGTAATTCCTTGGTATTCCATGACACAGTTTACCATAATTTACTTAGCTCTTATCCTAGTCTTGATTACTTAAATTGTTTGAAGTACTGTTTCAATTTTTATCATTCATTTGAGCTGAAAATCTCTAAACTCTTTTAATTCGTTTTGTTTATTGTTGAGGACTGAATCCAGGGCCTTCACACTGAACTGTATCCCCAGTTCTTTTTCGGTGGAAAAATATTGTATGTTCAGATGAAAAAAGCAGTAAACATCCACTGAGATAAATAATGTAGAAACTGATTTTCTCAGATAAGTCTGTGCTTTGAAATGAATACAAGCTTGCTTAATGTTCTATATGTTTCATGCTTTCTAATTTTAGACTTTTATAGCTAACTATTGATTATCCTTGTGAATGGAAAAGAACATTTTGGTAGATATTTCTAAATAGCAAACAAGCCACATAGTGTCATTATTTGTGATGGGAAACAAGTTCAGGTAGGCAGTGCCTGCAGAGGAAGAACTATCTTAAAAAGACAGGTTTGTTTCTTGCTGACATCATCCTTGGCATGTGGCTTGCTTGTGAATTGTGTCCTCTAGGGGACCCAGGAATCATTTACATTGCTGAGAAAAGTTTACAATGTATATTATTTAGCACATAGTTAGCAGTTTACTCCAGCTGCAATGATCAAGTATCTGGTTATTCAATTCATGAAACCAAGTGAAGTAACCCAGGAAATGAATTCACTTGTTTGGTGGGTTTTAAAATTTAACATTAAGTCAATTTAATACAACCTGTGAATTTGTTTTGTTTTTGTCTTGTTTTGTTTCGTTTGTTTTGAGACAGGGTCTGACTTTGAACTGTGTAATCCAGGCTGGCCTCGCACTCATGGCGATGCTCCTGTCTCAGCCTCGTGAGTGCTGAGATTACACATATGCACCATCACACTCAGCCCACAACCTGAGATTTTAACCTTGGGACTTAGGAATTTTGCTGTAGATTATGGGCTACCATAAAAGTGAATTAATACCTCTTCATTTTGATATAGAAGAAAATTGGTATTAAATATAGAAATTCCTTAGAATTGTGGGCATTCATACTGGTTTCCCTTTTTCCAGTTTTGCTTTCTGTTACAAGCTTATCTTATATCTTGTCAATCGTCTTTGTTGGACTGCTCTACGCATACTACACTAAGCCAGATGACTGCACAGAAAACAAATTCTTCATCAGTATCAACATGATCCTTTGCGTTGTGGTTTCTATTGTATCAATCCACCCAAAAGTTCAGGTATGGTTGTTTCCTTCTGCTTCCTCTGAAAGGTTTTTAAATAATGCTGAGCTTAAACCTATGTAACCTTTTAGTGAATTTATGTTTACATTTACCCACTTAAATATTTTTCCATTTTGTGATAGACTCTTCATAGTTAGCAACTTAATAGACTTGCTGTTGCATATCTACATCATAACTGATTTCACTGTGATTAAAGAAAGCTACGTAACTTGAAAATATATAGTTCTTATAGAAATGTTTAAATCATGGGAGATTCTTATGAGGAATTAGCCAAGATATTTTGGAGGTGGGGGGTTAAGCTTGAAAAAAATAACTGATTT
>RJWM01025790.1:0-28928 GCA_004363535.1 Dasyprocta punctata | reverse complement strand
TTTCCCCTCGCCCCTTCCAGATGCCCCCTAGCTGTGCTGGCCTCTGCGCTGGGCAGCGTGGCCATGTGGTGGATTGTGTGTGACTACATCCTCCCCACCCTGCTCTTCTGTCTCGATGCGTTCCGAGCACAGTAGCCATCAGGACCCTTGGGCAGATAGCTGCTGTGTAAGTGTCCCGCCCCGTCCCTCTCGCGTCCCCGCCCCTGGTGTCCCCGCAGGTCCTCGTGCATGTTCTGTCCTTGCCGGCTCTCCTGGCTTCCTTCATTCACCTGTTTTCCAAAGTCCTTTTTCTTTTTTCTGACTCTTTTTTCAGCAAATGGGACAGTGGCAGGAGGGAGACTTCTCTCTTCCTCGTAGGTAGCAGAGATATTAAAAATAACACAACCTTGCTTATACGTTGTACTTACTTGTAACGTATTTTGAAACAACCATTTATAAATAAAGACCTCGAAGTAGTTTCTCTTTCCTATCGCAGGAGTTTAATTCGCTTGGGACCTCTGGGATGGTTTCCTTGTAGTCCGTGGGCTGCTTATATAGCCTCCCTCTAGTTTTCCGTGCGCTGGGTGTGTTCTCTGCAATCTAACCCCAAGGGAACCTTCTCCCGTGGACCTGGTGTGGTTAGTAAAGGTTTGGTTTGTAGCCTTGAGGTCCAGTGAAGCTGTGCCCTGGTTTCTGGCATCTCGGCAGCTCTCCGTGAGACTTCCGTGTGCTGTGTGCAGCGCTGGCTGTCTCCTGGCTTCCCTGCCTCCTGGGCAAGGAGAGAGCACCGTCTCTGGACCTTGGTGTTAAGTGACCTCAGAAGGTCCAGACTTGGCCTGCTTGCCTCTGTTGCTAAGGTGTGAACTTGATGTCTCTGGGCTCCACTTTTCTCCTTTCCCAGAAATAGGCAGTGCTTCTTTATTCGGCAGTGTAGATGCTTCGCGTTCTGTCCCGTCACTCGTCCTTGAAATGGAGACCTTAGCGCTCCTGCAGGAGACCGGGACAGGCAGCGTCCACGCGGGCAGCCACAGCCAGAGCCACAGTGGGGCAGGCACCCGCTCGGGTCTGTGCTGCATTCTTTATTTTCTGAAACTTTCTCTTTCACTGATCTTTCCAAAAAATGGCTTTTCTTGTCTGAGCTTGGACTTGGAAATTACAAAAGAATGCAGAAGTTCTTCTAGATTCTCTTCCAAAGTAAAATTCCATTGCAACCAACTCTGGTAATTTGCGGTCTCCGTGGGTGTTTGCATATGACTAACACAGATTTAGGAGACAGTTTCCTCGCTTCCAAATTAAACAGAACCACTTAACACGTTCTTACTTGTGATATTTTCTTGAATATTTTTAAGCGGACTTACGTATTCACATGTGCTTATTGTGCTGCAGTTGATCTCTGGGTTCTTTCCCCTTTGCTTTCTTAGTAAGCTTCCGATTTCCCCTATCCTGACGCGAGATAATTCCCTGCAAAAGATTTATTTTTGCTCCCTTTCTCGTCTAAGCAGCAAAGATATTCTGAGTGGGTGGAGTCACTGCTAAGAACACTTAAGCACTGCATTCCCATAGTAAGTTCTTTATTTTTTAGTTTTCCTTTAAGAGTAGGAAAATCGACTGGGGAAAGGGGAGAGGGAATAAGCATAGATCCTGAGAGACACCAGGGGTCCCAAATGCATTGCCAGCAAGCCCGCCTCTCAGAGGAAGCTTTGCAGAGCAAAAGCACAAGGTGGGTGCAACATGGGACAAAACTATGATCATCCAATAAAATTACAAGAATAGCCGCTTAGGGAATACTGATCCAGTAGTAGTAAACATGGATGACATCATTAACCTTGGTCAGCAATCTACAGCCTTGATCTTGTCTTAGTTTTAGTAGTTTTAGTCTTAAGTGGTGGGAGAGGGTGACCCACCCCACCCCTAATGAGGTAATGGTTTGTTTATATAGGATCCCAAAGTAGGTTTAATAGTGGTCTGTGTCAGGCTTTTCAGTATTCTGTATAAGATCGAAAACCTTTTGTTTTTTATTATTACTAATGTTTGCTATTACTTTTCAAGATTTAAGAAGAATATTGTTTGCCTGGTTTTTTTGTTTTTTTGTTTTTTTTTTTTTTTTTTTTTTTTTTTTTTTGGTTTTTTCCTTTTCTTTCTGTACTTGGGATTGAACCCAGGGCACTGAACCACATCCCTAGCCCTGTTGTATTTTCTTTTTGAGATCGAGCCTCACTAACTTGCCCAGGCAGGACTCGAAATTTCCATCCTGCCGCCTTCGCCCCCCTAAGCATGCTGGAATTACCGGTCCATTCCACCACACCAGGCTTAGCCTGCCTTTGACTTCGTGCTTGCTGTTTTTGTCTCTGTTTTGAGACAGGGTGTCACTCTGTAGCTCAGGCTGGCCTTGAACCCACTGGCATGCAGCAGCAGAGGGCTGCCAGCAGTTACAGTACTGGTGACCCGGGTAATCTTCACAGTCCCCATGTGTCCCATACGTCCTCGGGTAGGCTGCTCAGCTTGTTGATCTCTAGGGCCGGGGGAGGGAGCCGCGCCGGCTGGGTGTTGCTATTGACTCCTCCAGGCCCTGATCAACCTCAGGAAAGCTGCCTCCGAGGCTTCAGGGACCTGGGCCGGCCTTTTGAAGGCTCTGGGTTGGTGCGGCCCACGGCAGTAGGGTACAGTCACTCTGAGGTCACTCTGAGAGGTCTTCTTTGGGAACTGGACGTCCAAGCATTTTGTCGCTTGCTAGGTGAGACTCTGGGTTTCTCACTTCTCTCTGCCATGGCCCTGCATTGCCGGTGTCACTGTATCCAAGCTCGGAGGACCTCGGCTCCACGGGGCTGTGGTCGGGGGTGAATGAAGAGAGGAGAAAAACACGCGTGCCGAGCACGTGCTGGGAGACGGCACTGGGGGACCAGGACCCCTCCTCTGCTCTGCCGGTGAACTCGCCTTGTCTGCGGTTACTTTCAGGTCGCCACTGGTGACATCAGGTGTTGCTGCTGGGGTCTCCCCACTTCAGTCATGGATGCGTAACAGACGCGCAGATCCAGTAACTGAGTCTTCCCAGGTGCAGCCAGCGCAGCCTAAATTTCTGTCGTTCCTTCAGTGTCAAAGATGCGCAGAAATTATTCGCTACTGTTGTCATTAAATTATTTCATTTCCATTTCTACTGATTGTACAGAGAAGGGAAAAAAATGGAACAGTGATTTCTTGTTCTGAATAGGATGTAAACTTTGCAGTAATAACTTGAGAAATCAGGACTTGGATTTCCTGAGCAGGCAGTGTATTGATTTTGTTCTTCCCTCATATTAATGATTTTATGGTGTGAACATTGTCCATGCTTGAGGCCATCCATGGCCACCAGTTGTTTGAAAAGTAAGTGTCATGTGTTTAAAAAGCCAGCAAGGTCTTGTCTTCTCTGTTCTTTTTTTTTTTTTTTTTTTTTTTTTTTTTTTTTTTGTATTGAACGAGCAACCTTGCGCCTGCCAGGCAGGTGCTTAGGCCACGGAGCTAAATCCCAGCCCTATTTTTTGAGACAGGGTCTCACTATGCAGCTCAGGCTGGCCTTGAACTCACTTTGTAGCCCAGGCTGGTCTCAAACTCACAATGATACTCCTGCCTCAGCCTCCTGAGTGCTGGGATTAAAGGCGTGCGCCACCACGCCCGGCTTCTTCTTTCTCTTCTCTCTTTGTAGAGTCATCTGAGGCATCACTGGGCATCAGAAGGTGCTGGGGAAGCATCAGCAATTTTTTTTTTATTGTTTTTCTTCATGCGGAATTCTAGATTGATCTCTTTAATAGAGATGAAGAGATAGTTCCTCCTCCCTTTACATAACCAGAAAGAATTTTTAGTTGACAGGAGGAACAACTTCGAATGCCCTTTAGCCTAGTTTACAGTTGCACATTTCAGAATAGCGAGGAGAGGATTTTGAGTGTTTCCAGTGCGATAATTATGATAAATATGCCGGTTACCCTAATCTGATTGTCACTGCTGTGTGCGTGTATGGAAATATCTCCTGTACCCCATCACTATGTGCAGTTACGTGTCAAATTTTTAAAAATCGTTTTTTTTCAAAAGAGCTTTTCAGTAATAAATCCTTGCTCTCGGAAGCAGGATTCCTAAGTCAGAGCATTGGTGCCCGGACCCCTGCAGCTCTGCCTGCATCTCCCGTTGCTGGCCAGGGTTTCCGTGAACAGACCGAGAAACAGTGGCGCAGGCATTGGCTGTTGGATCCAGGATTATTAGATCGGCTCCTTGAGGTCCGGGATTAAGGTTCCCAGGCCTTGAAAACCCTGCAGGAGCTGGACCGCCCGCATGTCCCCAGTCAGTGCCCAGACAGTCTGAAGGCAGTGGGTGTCGCGCTGTGGTCTGAGCACTGCTGCCATGGCAGGACCTCGGGAAGCTTGACCACACCTCAGGGCCGGTGTCCACCCTTAACCACTTATCCTGTGGCACGGCCCTGTGAGTCAGGATCCGAGTCAGCCCGACTGCCCTTCACCAGCCCAGGTCTCACAGGTTGGAATATGCGAGCAGAAAGCTTTTTTCAGTCCATGTTTTCTCTTCCAGATAAGTAAATGTTGATACCTATAGGTGAGTGTGTATAGACAGCTCAGTTTTTCAGTGACTTTTGTGTCAAAGCTTTTGATGTGTTCTGCTGTTCTCCTGTGACAGTTTAATGAGGCAAAAGCAAATACGCTGCACTTAAAATGGGGTGTCATCGCTCTCTGCGGCTTTCCTGACCCGTGGATTGGCCTCACAGACAGTCTGCTGTCCCAGGAGGAGTTGTAGAGTTTAAGGGAAGTTTCACAACATTTAAGTGATCTCACTTCTATTTTAATGCTGCTTGAACATTTAGCAAGTAGTCGCAATCCAGGAAAAACACAGTTTTGCTTTGAACATGTTTTAAAAATTTGAAATACAGTATAAAGTTACTGTTGACAGTGTTACGACTTAAGACATTCAGCTCTGACCAGAGAATGTTGTGTAGCTAGTTCGTAAATTTGTGTTTGTATCCTCTAGAATTTTTGGCTTATGACTTACTCATATGACTAGAAATCTGAGTATCCTTTTTCAGATTTGTTTGCCTGGTGGATTTCTTTGGTGCGGTTTGCTTATAATGTCAGATCACTTGTTTCCCAAAAGTAAAGCACCCTGGTTGTCTTTGTGTAACCTTCAAAGAGAAATGAGATGCAAGCCTTGGCCTAAAACAGTGTGTTTCCTTTTATTTATTTATTTTTTTTTTTTGCAAATGTGTTTATTGAAAATCCTGTTGATTCACAGTAAAACAATGTACACTGAAGTGCAAAAGTGCCTTCCTCTGTCAAGTATTTGAAAGTCGTTTCAGTGCGTGTAATCTTATTTTTTTCCAACTGTTTTCAGAGTAATTCTTCAGTCCAGTGTTCAGAGCTGTAAAACATCTGAACCTAACCTTTCTGGCAGTGCAGGCATTGCTAAAAGAACCACCAGATCTGCTTCGAGGAAAAGCAGTTTTAAAAGGTGAGAAAAGAATCCTGTTCTTCCGAAAATTCCAAGCATCAAGTTTCTCACTTACCCTCCCAGACCCCACTGGTGGAGACTCCAGAGAAGACAGGAGAAAGGCACCTTCCTGCCGTGGGAAATAATTCATCAGATGTGTTTTATGTGTTCATTATCTATGAAAATCTGGACCCCTTGGATGTAGACTTCTGTTTTCTTTTGTTGTTCAGAGGAAATCCTTAGTCTTCGGGTCACGACATGGGAAAATTAAGAATGTTGTTCTTGTAACTTGAAGAATTTCCAAAGCTTTTTATCAGGGCTTAGACAAACGCTTCTGCCTGTGTCCGGGATACGGCGTCATTGTGCACTTAGCAGTAACTCAGGCCCCTTTTGGATCCCCCTGCACCTCGTGGCACCTTGTCATCTTGGCTGCGTGCCTCACTCGAAGGTCTCCTGTGTCTCCACTTCTGTCCCAGCACATGTCACACCCTTTGCTAAGTACAGGCTGTCAGGACAAAACGGGCCTGAGACCAGGCCAGCGGAACTGAGGGCAGACACTTCATTTTTACACTATTCCCACGGCAGGTCCCTTGCGAGGCGAGGGTAGGTCCTGGGGTTCCTGCCGTCGCAGGTGTGCACGGCAGTGATTTTGCGCTTGTGGCCATCAGAGCTCTGGTGCTAATCCACACCCAGCCTGCAGATGGTGCGAACCAGCTGGCCAGTGTCCTGACTGCCCCTCGCTGCTTCTCCACTTCCTGCGTGCGGTGTCCCAGGGCTGCGTTAGTCCCCGCTGTGACCCACAGCGCCCACTGCCAGCCGTTCCGGGGATCCGCCTCTGTCCTTCCTCGCGATGGGTCTTCCTTGGATGAGAAGGGGACGTTTTGCCCAGCCTAGGTGTTTGAGAATTGTTGGGCTCTGACTCACAATTTTAGGGTCTTAAATTTTGTATCAAATATCCAAACTCATTTTACTATCTGATTCCACTTGACAAGAAAATTAGAGGGACACTAACAAGAAGCCAAAGATTTATAGGTGCACCGAAATGTAGTATCAGTATTATTTTATGATAGCAAGAAATAGGGAACGGAGCAGAGAGTGTTCAAGGTGCTGAGATTTTATTTTTATTTTTGGTGGTGTGGGGAACCCCGGGATCTTGTGCACAGGAGAAAAACATACACCACAAAGCTACCTCCGACCTGAGTCGGGTTTAAAAAATTTTTTTTCATGAACTACGTAAAGGTTCCTGAAAAATACACAGAAAAAGCTAGCTTCACATCGAAGTTCTGAGATCTTAGCCTAATTTTGTAAATGCAATTTATACCATGAAGGGAGAAATGTAGAGGAGTATAAATGTTTCCAGACATACAAATTTCTATATACATAGATCAAACAAAGGAAAAAGTATTACATAATACTAGCATTCTTCTGATTGGTAGGACAGTTGGGGAATTTTTTTTTTCACTTTGTTTTTCAACTTTCCTACTGTAGCAGGCAGAAAGCGGAGTGTGTTACCTGTGAGATTTCCAGGTGATGTCAAAGGTTCCCCCTGCTGTTGGCGGCCGTGCGCTTCGTCACAGGTGCGGGGCACGCGCTCTTTCTAGGTGTCAGGACTCGGGCCTGCCCCGAGAGCAGGTCTCGCACACGACGTCTGCCGTTTGCTCTTTTGGATGGGTCTGTTTTAGGTTCCAGAGCGGGGGAGTCCAGGAGCCCAGTCCGAGTCGGCCGAGCCCCACCTGGTTCCTGTGAGGCGGCTGGCCATGCCCGGGTCTTTCTGTCCATCCACCTTGGCTTGCCGTGTCATTTCAAGTGACCCCCGTTGTGCTTTGGGGAGTGAGGGTCCTGATTGCAGCGAGCATGTGCCTTGGCCCTGGCCGGGGTGCGCTAAGGGCTCTAGAGTAGGTCAGAGGGAGTGACATGGGCTCAGTGGTGGATTGACCCCCAAAACAGTTTCTGGGAATTTGGGGCAGGGCCAATAACCAAAACGACTCCCTTTATCTATAAGTTCATAAGCGGACGTCCTCAGATGCTCGGGAGAGCAGAGAAGGGCCGTGGGAAGAGCACTTTAGGTTTCATGGCTCCCTTAGCCGCGTTTCTCTGCAGGTTTTTGGAGTGGCTTGGTTTGTTACCACAGCTTCCAAAAGAAAGGCAGGCAGGTCACACGCAGCGTCCCGCCACCCACTTCTAGGAAAGAGCAGGAACTGATCCCACCCGTTGTCACTGGGGCTGGGGCGGCGGGGAAGGAAGGCGCTGACACACTGGTGTACTCAGGTTCAGGGAAGGAGAGCAGAGCGCGAGCTGAGACTGTCGAGTAATCCTGAGGCCCCGAATTGACGTGTCTTCTTTAGACAGCAGTAGCACCCCCAGCCCCAGCCTGGGGCGCCCTCTGCCCACGCCCTGGTGGGAACCCTGGGAGCCAGGCCTCAGGCTGTGGGTCACCCAGGGAGGGGAGGCCTCTGTTGCAGGTCCAGTCCCGGGCCCGGTGCCACCCGGTGTGGAGAAGCCTGGCTGTCCCCTCCAGCCTCTTCCGTCCTCCGAGGCGTCAGGGATGAAGGCCGAGCACCCCGCCCCCTCCCTGGGAGTTGGCACTGAATCAGCTCCTTTGGTGCTGACGGTTTACTGTAGAGAGTCTTCAGCTCGGGGACGCGTGCACACACGCACACGCATGCACACACACGCACACACCTGTTAAAGGAGCACTTACTGGTGGGGGTGCATTGTGCCCTAAACAGTTACTGCTAGGAAAGAGCTGCCGGCCTGTTTCTCCCGGCGGTGTCCCCTGGATGCCAGCTACGCCCGAACGTGTGCAGCCCAGGTGACAGGCGGCCAGGCCCCGAGTGCTGACGGGGGGCAGTGCCACCCTCTTTTCCCTCTCAAGTCCACAGGGGAAATTTTTGGCTCCTGCACCACCTTCCTCCTGCCAGAGCCCGGCCCGTCATTACCTTTCTCTTTCTCACAAAGCGGCCGCGTGGACTCGGGGGGTCGTTGTTCTTGGATTCGGGCGTGTGAGGAGCTCTCTCTGCACGAGTCCCGAGTGCGTCACAGCCGCCCCTGTCACCTCACGCTTCCCCAGTGTCCCCCCTAAGGGCCTGTCCAGTGCATGCTTCCGGGAGCTTCTGCTGTTTATTTGGAGCGGTCTTCTCTTTTTAAACCATCTCATCCCATTTTCTAAGAAATCTGTCGTGTACGAGTGACTCTTATTTCAAGTTGCATCTTTGGGAACCATCGCTCTGCTCAGCTACCAAACCAACCTCCTCTCCGTGGCTTTGGGGTGTTTAGTTTTTCATACGGCGGAGGGAGAGAGGCTCAGGTTCTTTATTTTGCCTCCCAAGCCCCACGTAAGCCCTTTGGCGAGGAGGAGCCGCACTTCCTTCTCTGACTTTGCCTCCCTTCTGCAGAGGGCACGGCCGTCGCTCCTGTCCCCGCGTCCCGGCCTCGGAGCGGCAGATCTCGGTGCGCGCTCCGCCGCTCGGGCTCTCGTGTTTTGTCCCTGCCGTTGTCTCCAGCAGTGCCTCAGCGTAGGGGCCCTCGCGTGTTCTGTCTAAAACATTCTTTTTTAAAAAGTACTGATTCCCCCGATCTTTTTAAACTATTAATTCATGTCCCTTTGAAATTCCAGGTGTTTTCCCGCTTGCCTCTGCTGGCTGACCTGAGCGTTTTAAACTCAGTCCTCTTGGGTGCCTGATCAGTGCATTCAAGTCCTCTCGCCTCCACCGCGGAAGTGGTTTTCCGGTCTCTTGGCTTGGCTTTTGTTTTTCTCAGAAAGTTGCTTTTGAGTTGAAAGTGTCACAGGACACACTGGAGAAGGAAGGGAGGGTGAGAAGCAGGGTCCTTGGGTCCCCCAGGGACGGGCCCCTCAGCCTGCCGAGGACGGGGGGACCTGGTGGAGCTTTTTCTGTGACTGAATCCTGGCTTTTGCAAGCATTGGTCTAACCCTCCTTACCTTCTCCTCTCCACTTTCCCACAGCCTGACTCCCCAGCGGGAAAGAAGGAGAAGGGAAGCTTTGCAGCAGGTGCCCTTGGTGGCGTTATGGTACTTGCCTTGATCTGCTGCCCTAACCTGCCCGCCTTTGTTCATTTTTCTTTCTTTCTTTTCTTTTTCTTTTCTTTCTTTTTTTTTTTTTTTTTTTTCCTTCCAGAATTGAACCTTTTTCTGCTCTGCCTTCCTCTCCTGTCTGTCTTTACTTTATGGTTGGTATCGTACTGTTTCCTCCAAAAATTTTGTCATTAAACAAATTACACAAAACATGTACTTTCCAGCATGTCAGTATTCGTATTACGTTGCCTTCCTTGTCTGTGATAACTGTCTCGGGGACGCTTTCAAACCGTCATGGTAAAAATCCTTCTCTCTCTCTCTCTCTCTCTCTCTCTTTTTCCCCCTTTCTCAGTCCCTCCATTTCAAGGACCAAAACAGTTTTGCGTTAAGTAGAAACTCGTGACCTGCACTGAAGAAAGATTCTAGGAACAGAAAACTCTGCCAGGACCTAGCAGTTGAAGAACAAAGCAGAAATTGCAAAAGCCTTAGTTGCTTCCACCTAGGAAGTGGATTCCCCGAAGAACACGTCTGATGGCGTCTCGGTCACTCCCCGGGTGTGGGTGTAACAGAAGACTTGGAGAGCCCAGCTTGCCCTTTGTGCAGATTCCTCGCAAGCCGAGCGAGGAGGCGGTGTTGTAATTTAGTCTCAGGTGTAAATACCACGGCCCTCTGCCGCCTGGAGAGCTGACCCCCCCCGGAGAGTCGGGTGGCCCCCGTGCGTCCCCACGGTGGCCGCTGTGCTTGCTGCTGGCCTTCAGAAGAGCCTAGGATCTGACGGAGGCTTCGTCCATATTTATTTTCTCGTTCGCCCTGTGTCCCCGTGTGGAAATCTGTAAAGACAAACCAGGTTTTCCTGCAACGGTTCTTCCTCTCATCGGAGGCGGTCCCCGGTTCCACCGTCCCTTTGCTCTCTGTGACGCCGTGGTCACGGTTACTCTGTGAAGTACCCAAGCTGCTTGTCTTCTACCAAAGAGTGCTTTATGAACCTGACCCTGGGGAGACTGCGCCCCTCGGGCTCGCCCGTGAGAAGCTTTAGAAGACTCCAGGGGAGAAGTCCCTGGTTCCAGAGTCGAAGATTCTTGCCAAGTCCTTCCTTGCCCCTTGTCACTTAGGGACAGCAGGATAGCAAGGCCCTGTGGTCCTGGGTCGCCAGTCCCAGGGAGTCGGGTCCGATTTCCTCGCGTGCATGTGGGGAGAGGCGCCCACGGTTGGTTTGTACCTTTCAAAACCGCAGTCCCCAATAACGGTGGCTTTGAAAACAAAAGCGTTAACACTTGTGTTAGAATCCTTCTCTGTAACACTGTGGATGTTTTCTTTTTTTCTTTCTTTCTTTTATGATCCATCTAGGGCCATTCATGCACTCTGATTTCAGTAACGATTGCTGGCCTCTGGATTGTGGTTTGTCGTGAGAGAACTCACCGTTGCCTTTGGAGGTAACCCGCCCCGCGCCTGCAGCGTGCCTTCTCCCCTCCCCGCTCCTGAGACTCGGCAGGGCTGTGACGGAAGCAGTCCCCAGACAGTGTATCCGCTGCTCGGAACAAAAACCAGGGCCCATAATCAAGGACTGTTTTGCAAGGTCCCTTGTTCCTGCTGTCCAGGGCTGGCCCGGGAAGGCATGGCCAGCTGCTGGGAGCCAGGTCCGGCGCCTTCCTGTCTGGGGACCGGCGCGTGGCAGAGGGCGGGGCTGTCCCGAGACCAGATGAATGTATGGGGGCCCGGGGTCCCACTCACCCGGCTCCTCCCCTTCTTGCAATTGGAACAAAACTAAAGTCTGTTTACCCAACAAAGAATCAGAAAACAGGGGTTCCCCATCTTGGCATTGTGCCCCGTGGGTGAAGCGTGACACTGAGTGGCTTTGAGGGGGGCAGCTCTTTGCCCAGCCTTTAAACATGGGGGTCTGAGTCGCAGGACGCGGGTTTTCTGTCCCTGGAAATGAATGGGCGTAAGAGCCAGGTGGGAGGAGGACCATGCCGCTGTGCAGGGAGACAAAGTGTTCGTGCTGTGCCCGGGCACAGAATCCAGATTCTCAGGGCATCTTCCAGAGGCCTACGGTCCCTGGAGCCATGCTTGGCATGGCCTGGCTCCCTCCAGTCAGAGCGAGGCCGTGGGCCTTGTGGGGCTCTGGCTGCTGCTCCTCACAGTGGTTTTTCTGTTTTGTAAATTGACTTCTTCTGTTGGCCGCTCAGGTTGCCAGCTAGAACTGTGACCGCTGGGGTTCTGGTTCACGGTCCCCGTACCCGACAAGCTCGCCGGCCTTGGTCACAGGAAACTTGTAGTTTGGGGAGTATCCTTCTTCCCCAGCACAGGCAGAGGGCGGTGGGTTGCACAGTTAAACTTACTGGGCATCCCCCCGAGGACCCTGAGTCTCGGTGGCTGATAGGAAGTCCTCTCTGCTGTGAGTACAGGGGGACTGCCCGCCAGCCAAAGCCACAGAGTGCCCCAAGTGCTGGAAGTCTGGCTTGGTCCCATTACACACACACACACACACACACACACACACACACACACACACACGACCCTGTTGCCATGGAATCCAAAACACGCCTGTCAGGCGGTGCGCTTCCTTTGATTTAAGAGCCTTAAATAGCATTGAAAGTCCACCCCAACCACTTCCAGTGGTAATAAAGTTAGCAATGAATATTTATAGATGCCCTTGGCTTCCTGGGTGTTCAGATCATCAAGTCACAGCCCAAGGGAGGCATGTCCGCCTGCGAAATGGGGCCCCTGTCACACTGAGGGCACCGCAGGCAGGAGCAGAGCCTCCTGCGGAGGTGGCCTTGCCCGTCCTGTCCTGCGCGACTGCACCCCGGCCGTGGCCCTTAGGTCTACACGTGATGCCCTTGACCCAGCCCCACCTGCTCCCCGCCCGTCCCGGGAGTGGTGTCTGCTCTTGGCTCAGGCCCAGGCGTCTTTGCGGTGTCCCCAAGTGTCCCCTGGAGGCCATCCTCCCGCTGCCCTTTGCTTGAAATTGCCAACCCTGCCAAACGACCGATACTCCATTGGCTGTTTGCCCCGCTTCATAATATTTTTTAAAAACTTTCACTGCACTTCAGAAAGGAGCGCTCATCAGCAACCACCTTAAACCATCTTCTACTTCTTGATTCATTCTCTTTAACCGAAATGCCCTGGAGGGGTTAGTTGCTGCTCTATTCTCCTAGATCTGAGTATTTTCCATGTCGATGAGTGGAAATACTATAGATGTGTTGAACAGACTGGACGATTTGCCTACACTGTGTGGGAAATTACCTCCTTAATCACCAGTGGAACTAAGTGTCAGCAGACTTGTTCGTGGGATTAGAGTACTGCGGTTTTATATTACTCCTTTGCAGACTTTTACCTAATGTGCATTCATGTACAGATTATTAAAAGTTTTAAAATCACTGAGTAATCAGTATTTGATCAATCATTGTCTTGATTTTTTTATTAAAATGTATATTTCTAATCATTTTTTAAAGCTGAGAGAACTGGTTGAATGTTTATTTTCATGAAGGTATTTTTAAGATAAAGCTTCACAATGGCCTGTAAACTTGGCATATATATGTAGTTTGATACATACTGTTGCATTTGAAAATCTTGTGTATTGTAATTGGTTTTATATAAAATACTGATAGTGGCAGTTGTGTCATTAAAAGTATTAACTAAGCAGACTTCCGGTTTGTTGTCGTCTCTCAGTGAGCGCGCAAGAGAAAGTGAATGTGACCCTTCTTGGTTAATACGCCTGCGCACCGTGACACGGGCCCGGTCAGGGTGCCTTGGACAGCAGTTTTGTTTCCTCTCAGTTTTGGAAGACCAACATCGGGGGGCTGCAGGTGGTCACTGTCGTCTGGGCCCCCGAATCCCTGGTGTGTGTCTCTGTGTCCTCACCTCATAAGGACGTTAGGCTCGGATCAGTGCCTACCCTTGTGGCCGCGTTTTCTCATGACCACCTCTCTACAGCCCTGACTCCAGCTCCAGGCCCACGTGAGGCACGGCGTAGCGCTTTGGCCTTGGAATTGGTGGGGGGCACAGGACTAAGGCGGCGAGGGGGTGAGGGTCTCCTGTGTGTCGCTCTGAGGCCATTAATTTTGTATCAACCCAAGTTCTTTGTCTCCCAGAACTGAAGAATAAATTTAAGGACACAAGGAAAAATTTAGGAGAGTGTTTATTGGAAATGATTAAAAAAAAAAAAAAGCCGGGTATAGTGACATATGCCTGTAATCCCAGCACTTGGGAGGCTGAGGCAGGAGGATCCCACAAACTGGAGGCCAGCCTGGGCTACAGAGTGAGTTCAAGTCCAGCCTGGACTATATCATGAGATCCTGTCACGCACACACACACACACAAACCACTAAAAAAAGTGGCTACCCAAAAGGGAAATGAAATCTGAGGTACCACCTTTGGTGTTCTTTTTTGGGGGGGTTGGGGGTTTGGTTTTTTTTGGGGGGGATAGGGTCTCACTACGCAGTTCAGGCCAGCCTTGAGCTCACTTCGTAGCCCAGGCTGGTCTGGAACTTGTAGTGATCCTCTTGCCTCAGCCTCCTGAGTGCTGGGCTACTTCTGTGTTTTTGGCCTTATATGGGGACTTGTTTTAAACAGGTGACTTTATGGGGTTTAAAGGAAATTAGTTACTTAGCTGGTTTACAGGAAACGAGTTCAAAGGAAACTGGATACTCTGTAGTTTTTTTCCCCCAAGTCCAGGTCACAGGTGAAGGAGGGACTGTCCACTCAATCAATGTGACCTCTTCCTGGAAGGAAAGGTCCTTCCCTCCTTTCCTCCCCTTCACCCTTCTGCTTGTGTTTTCTTCTGCATCCTGAAGTGCAGCTTAGCAGCTTGAATTAGCTCTTGACCCAGGTGGGCTGATTTTTCATCTGACTCCATCGATAGGCAGCTCCTCCTGCCTAATTAGAGCCCTAAACTGAACAGCATCTGCACGCCCAGCGGCAGCTTGGGGCCAGGACCTGGCCACTGGCGAGGCTCCAGAGCGCCGCCCAGGGCGCTGCAGGCCCTGGACTGGGGCTCCTCCCGCAGGACGCGCCTCCTGCGCTGGTCTCCGGCCTCCTGGTCTGTGGCTGGGGGGCTCTGAGGGCCTCACAGAGCCTGGGTCTGGGATCTAGATGTTCCGAGCGCTCCAGTTCTCCGTGGAGCTGGGCCTGGCTTCATGTGAGCCAGGATACGTGTTTTCAAGGTCTGTGTCCCACGCCTGTCCAGACTCCTGCCCTGGTTCCCTGTGGCTGTGAGGAGCTGCCTGTCCCCTGTCCCCTGTCCCCTGTCCCACGCAGGGTGTCTGAGGCCCAGGCACTCGGGAAAGTCCAGGTTCTGTGGGGCTGACCTGGCGGCCCTGCGGATTCCTGCTATGCTCCCATCTACCCCGTGGGCAGTCTCTTAATCCCCTCTGCTTCGCTTAAGGAAAATGGAGACGAGAAGAATCCCCGCTCCAGCAGTTAGTTTGAGAATTCATGAGCTGATGCATGCAGAGTCCTTAAAACACAGTGCTGTCAGCACATGGGCGTCCATACGTGTATGGTGTCAGGTAGTTACCTGGACAGTCAGGTGCAGGCTCGCTTTAATAGCATATGGCAGCCACTCGGAATCTGATAGTTGTTGGTACCTAATCCCATGGTCCTGGGATGCTAGGTGGCTTTATTTATTTACTTATTTTGCAGCACCGGGGATTGAACTCACAACCGCGCGCCTGCCAGACAGGTGTTTAAGCTGCTGAGCCAAACTCCCAGCCCTAGTTTTTTGAGGCAGGGTTGCACTACGTAGCTCAGGCCGGCTTTGTGCTCACGTTGTAGCCCAAGCCAGCCGTGAACTCACAACGCTCCTCCTACCTCAGCCTCCCGAGTGCTGGGATTAAAGGCGTGCGCCAACATGCCCGGCTAATGCTAGGTGGCTTTAAAAAGATGAATAAATGACAGACTGGCAGAGGGTGCTGATCCCCTGAAGGGAAGCCTCTTGAGAGCTGAGGTCGGGGGGTTTGTGGGCGTCAGAGGGCCCCTTCTGGAGGCCCTGGCTGGCGACTGAGCTGCTTGGAAAGAGCACGTCCCAGGGATGTGGCTCTAAACCCTGGCCTGGGCTCCTTTATCTGCCTCGGAGCTCGCTGGGTCACCTGAGACAGAGGACTGGTGAGCGAGGAGTGCTGGGAGACAGCAGGTCCCTGAGGAGCACCCCGCTGTGCTGTCCCCCACCCCACACTGTGCAGGGGCGCATTGGAAGGAATTCTCTGCAGACATTGTTCCGCCTCAGCCTCCCTCCCAGGGCCTGGAATCCTCCGCCCTGGCTGGGCTGTGTAGATCTCTCACACGTTTCTCTGGGGCAGCACCGGCTCATTCTTCCAAGGCGATGTAGTCGTTCAGAGCGTGGCATCTGGGCTCAGATTGGGCACAAACCTTGGCTTTTTCCACGTCGCTGTGTGACTGGGGCCAGGTGACTTGGCCCCTCTATGCCTGTTTCCTCGGTCAGAGCCAGCTGGGACGGCCCCGCCTGCAGGGTTGTGTTGTGTGTGCGTCGAATGAGTTAACGTCTGCTTCCCACTTAAAAGTGTGCCTGGTATGAACCACGGGCCCCATGTAGCACATTTAGTAAAAACTGAAAGTGCGACCGTGCCACGTTCAGGAGGATCGTGGGGGTCTGCAGTCCCACCCTCCTGTCCCCGCGGGGGTGGCTGCAGTGACACTGGCGAGCAGGCGATGAATTAACAGCAGGACACTGGCCCCAGCCAGGGTCAACGTCGGGGGTCACACTGGGGCATTGTGTCCCCAGACACAGAATAACCGTGTGGCGTAGTCCGAGCCAACCTGTCCAAGCCCTGGGGAAAAACTGAACCCTTCCGGGCGGCTCCATCTCTGGGGCCCTGGTCCCCACGGTGCCGGGCTTCCTTGCCTTCCCTCTGTGTTGACTCTTTGCTCCAAGTCTGCATGATTTTTGCCCTGCTCGAGGGTGACGTGCGCCTGGACCCCCGTTAAGTCCCCAGGTAAGGTGGTTCCCAGACCCCACATGGCCCACATCAAGGCCCCTCCTTTGAAGCAGAGGGAGCCAGTATTGATTTGCTTGGAGACAGACGTGGGCCGCCCTTCCTGTGGGCTCAGGTCTCTGTGAAACAAGACTTTCTTAATTCTCCCTCTCCAGAGAATGCCGTGTCTGGGACCCACAGCTGTCTAGCATCACCCCCCACCCCCACCCCATTTTCAGCCAACTTCAGGGGGCCTCCCTGCCCTCCTTGTTGAGTGCTAACGAGCCACCAAGGAGGTGCCCTGCTCTCCGGGACCTGCGCAGTGGAGGGCTGCCCTGCCCTGTTGTGCTGTGGCCTGAGCGGGGTGCGGGGGTGGGGGGACGATTTCCCCGCTGGAGGCTGTGGCAGGGTTCGAGACATGCAGGGGACCCTGGGGGCAGCAGGGGCACCTGAGCTGACACTTTGCTGTAGGCCAGGGGATCCCCCAGTGCAGCAGCCACAGAAGGGAGACCTTCCCCGGTGTTGGGGGTCTGCTGTGAGCCAGCTGGAGGATCCTGGGGCACCCTCAGCAGCCTCCTGGGGGGCATGTCCTTTAGCAGCAGCAAGTGTCCCTTTGGCTTTTCGGGGCAGGGGCCGGTGGCCGTGCAAGCCCACTCTCCTCCACCTGGAGCCACAGGCGGGGGCAGCGGCACACCCTGATCGTCCCCTCTTTTCGCAGTGACGGCTGGCTGTCCCGGACGGTGGCCTTCCTGGAGTGGCTTTTCACCTGGCTCGGGATCCGTTGCACCTGAGCGACCCCCCTGGCGGCGCAGTGCTGTCCTCCCCGCCAGCAATCCAAGGGCCTTAGAGAATCTGTGTCTGCCTCCTTCTTTGCTCGTATTGGGATTTAGCCCAGGGGCCCCGGGCCTGTGAGTGACCGGCTGGAGGAGCCCGGGCTGGCGATGTCCCGCGTGGCAGTTCAGTCCCCAGATTGGTAGGAAAGCTTCAAATAGGAACCGGTGACGACACGGTGGGACCTGAGCCCTCCAACGCTGGAGAAAATTTTCTGCCCCACTTCTTATTTCCTTTTCCTTCCCTTCCTTCCTCTCTGCCCTCTTTCCTTCCCTCCATTCCTTTCCCCTTCCCATTCTTCTACTCATTCAATCTTTCTCTCTGTACTAGGGATTGAACCCAGGGCCTTTGCACTGAGCTACATACATCCTCTGCCCTTTTTAAAATTTTTTAAAAACTGGTTTCAGTAGCCGGGTGTGGTGTATGCCTTTAGTTCCAGCACTCGGGAGGCTGAGGTAGGCGGAGCCTTGAGTTCGAGGTGGGGTTGGGCTACAACGTGAGCGCAAGGCTGGCCTGAGCTACATAGTGCAACCCTGCCCCAGAAATCAGGGCTAGGAGTTTGACTCAGTGGCTTAAGTGCCTGTCTGCCAGGTGTGAGGTTGTGAGTTCAATCCCTGGTGCTGTCCCCCCCAAAAAAAACCTTTTTTTTTCAGGGTCTCATTAAATCACTAAGTTGCTCAGGCTGGCTTTGAATTTGTCAGCCTCCCAGAGTGCTGGTATGACAACTGTGCACTGCTACACCCAGCTAAAGATCACTAAATTTTTTTCACAGTACAACCCCAGCCCTTAGAGGGTAGATTTTTTTTTTTTCTCGGCACCGGGGATTGAACTCACAACCTCGCACCTACCAGGGGAGGTGCTTAAGCCACTGAGCCAAACTCGCAGCCCTGGTGTTTTGACGCAGGGTCGCACTATGCAGCTCAGGCCGGCCTTGCTCACGTTGTAGCCCAAGCTGGCCTTGAACTCACAAGGCTCCTCCTACCTCAGCCTTGGGAGTGCTGGGGTTAAAGGGGTGCGCCACCACGCCCGGCTTCACTTTGTAATAGTCCAGGCTGGCCTTGAATTTGTGACAGTCCTCCTGCCTTGGCCTCTGGAGCGCTGGGTTTACGAGCATGGACTTGCCCTCCGGAGGGAACGTAGGACTCGCTGCAGATACTTAGGACCTTTCCTCACTGCTGCTCCCGGGCGAAGTCAGCGGCTGCGGCGCAGTGGGCCGCGCACAGCGGTGTGGGTGGTCCGAAGTGGATGTGACCGTCAAGGCCCTGAGGTCGGGGCTGCACGGCAGGGACGCGCAGGCGTCTCGCGCTCCACACGGCCTCGTATCTGAGCGCTCAGCAGCACCTGGGGTGTCTGCGCGGGCCGACGCCCCTCCCTCCTCCCGCGACAGTGCCTGCCTGGGCGGCGCTGGCTGCCCCAGGCGCACTGTTGCCCTGAACTTCGCAAAGCAGCCACACGCAGGAGGCAGTGGTTTCTCTGCTCGCCCGCTGTGCCCTGCGCGCCGAGCGGGGAGGCGAGAGAGCCTTGGGGTGCTGCCGGGGGGTGGGGGTGGGGGTGTTGTGTGTGTCCTTGTAACCCGAAGCGCCCGGAAGCTCTGTGGCCCCGGCAGAGATTTTCCTGGAGCAGTGCGGATGGGCAGGAGCCACTGTCACCTCCCCGGGCTGAGGCAGCAGAGCCGCCCCTGCTGCTGGTGCCCTGCTGCCCCCCTGCAGCTCCCAGGGCCGCCCTGGCTCCCACATCGCGGCGACGGCGACGGGGTGGCTTGCTGCGCACCGAGGAAGCTCTCAGCAGCCTCCGGGGGCCGAGCCGGGCGCCTGGCACGGGGCCCTCCGGCTGGGACGGGCGGGGAGGCAGGGAGAGTGCCCCGGCGCGAGCGGGAGGCCGGCGGGGCAGCACTAGGGCCCCTCCTGGGCCGAGGCAATGCGGGGGCCGAGGGCGCCCCCGCAGGGAGCAGGGAGACGACGCAGGCTCGGGAAGGAGCCACCGCCCCACCCCCGCCGCTCCCGGCCTCGCGCCCCGCCCCATCCCGCCGTCCGTCCGTCAGTCAGTCCGTCCGCAGCCCGCGCTCCTCCTCCGCGAGCGCTTCTAACGGCGCCGCCGCGGCTGCTGCCTGAATCCACGCGGTGTCCCCGCTCGCGGGCGTGGGGACAGCCCGGGGCTGCGCGGCGCCGGACCCCGCTCCTGCCCTGGTGCACGCGGCCCCACCGTGGGCGGCAGCCGGCGGCCGCGCTCGCTCGTTTCGGGCACAGCTCGCAGAGATGCAGGAGGAGCTGAGGGCGGCTTCGGAAAGCGGGAGAGCAGCGGGCGGGCTCTGAGGGGAACGAATGGCAGTGTGGCTTTACTGCCGTGGATTTTTTAAAATGTCAACACTGGCCTCACGTGGTGGCGGAGTGGCCCTGGCCGGCCAGGTGGGCGCCCGCGGGCGGCACGCGGTGGCCTGGGAAGGGCCCTTCCTGCCCCTCCCGGGCCGTGGGACGCATGGTGCTGCCACGCGCGGCGGCTGCAGAGCCCCGGCTGAGGGCAGGGGTTCCCGCTGACAGCGGAGAGGAGCCCCACCGGCCGCGGGGCTGCCCGGCCTGGGCGCAGAGGCCCGAGCCCCAGTGCAGAGCCCACGGTGGCCCGGGCCCCGGGATCACAGGCGCACTTGGGGTTCTATCCGGCTGGAGCAAGGGCGCAACCTGGGCGCGGCTGTCACCGTGGGTCGCTCCCAAGACCCGGGGCCCTCACCCCCAGCTGCAGCCTGGCAGCCCCGCCCCGGCTTCAGCGCCACCTCAGACTGCTGCTTTCGTGGGATTCACCTGCTGGGCTTTGGGGTACCGGGGCGCTCACCCTGCGTGGACGGCCTCCTCCGCGCCTGCTGCTCGGGCGTGGCAGCCCTGGAAAGGGCACGAGCCCCACAGCAAGGCAGCCCCGGGACTGGGGACCTCCGCTGGACAGCGCGGCCAATCTTTGAAGGTCAGGAAAGGCATGGGGACAGGACGTGGGGGGTCCCAGCCCTCACCCCGCACCTGGGGCCACACCTGACCCTGCTCACAGGGTCTCCCCATGCAGATCCCCACCCTTCCCGGGGCAGAAACAGAACAGTCCGCCAATACACACCGGTACTCGGATAGTCATTTAATAACGACAGCCTGAGCCACTGCCACCCTGACGCCCTCAACTGTCACGTTCAGGGGCTCAGCTCTCCACCGTGGCTAGGCGGGGCCGAGGGGCCTGCGCTTTCTCCGCGGTGTGGAGGGCACGCCAGCCTTTCTGTGCGCTTGGGTCCAGCTCAGAGCCTCCTGGGGCGGCCACAGCCTGTGCCCGTCATCGCTCTGGCCGAGTCGCTGCTGCCTCTGCTTGGCCTTGTCCAGCACCTAAGGGCTCTGAGCGGGCACAGCTGGGCCCTGGGCTCCAGCCCTGGCTAGGCCGGGGCTGCCTGGAGCTGCGGGGCGCAGCGGGGGGAGCCAGGCGCCAGCGGAAGCTGGGAGGGGAAAGGGGGTGGGGGAAGGGGAGGGGGAGCGGTCAGTTCACCAGGCTGGGCCCCGGGTCCGGCGCACGCCGGTCTGAGAGGGCATGCTGCTAACCCCGGCTGGGAAACCTTCCATTTGGTGGGTTACATACCATGATTTTAAACATCGTATACTTCATACCCGTCCTAAAAACCACCCAAATGCTAATTATGCACATATATATGTACTGTATACGCTGAGTGTGTATACACACACACACAAACCACGAGGTAGTTTAGATCACCATTAAAAAAAATCAATACTTTTTCTATTTCTTTGTCACAGAGTGGTGACCACTGGCTGTACAACAGCTGCTTGGAGTTAGTGGCTGAATGAACATGAGAACTCAGGAAATTTCAGGAAGGCGCGACGTTTACAAGTGAACACTCTGAATCTAGGCTGTGTCTGCCTTAAATTAATAGTTACAATTCAGTGTTATTCCTGTGATAGCAGAGGGGGACCTATACAGCTGCTGGGAACTATACAATTTACTAAGTGGTCTCGATAGATGTATTTTACACTCTACTCTCCGTGCTTTGGTGGAGGGTGTGATAACAATCTCTATGTACACTTTTAACGTTATTCCTGAACTTCACATGGAAATCCTTAAATTAAAAAAAAAAAAAAAGGTCACTATTCTTCACCTGCTTGTAAAGTGCCTGACAGAAACCCCTGGTGGGGGCGGAGGGTGAGAAGCCTCTGGTGTCCCACACCCCCAGACCGACAAAGAGTGCAGTGACTTCACGTGACACGGGGAAGCGACATCTATTGTTCTCAGGGTCTCCACGCAGGTGGGGGTCGCTGGCGGGGACCCCTTCACGCCAGAGCAGGGAAGTCTTCGGGGTCGTCCGGGTTGGGGGCAATGTCTTGTGTCTAAAGGAAAGAAAGGTTTGGAACTGACCGCCAAGTCCCCCTCCCGGTGCTCCAGGGGAGGGACTGGCGCAGACCCCGAGGGCCCACGAGCCGGTGGCGCCGCCTTCTCCTGTGAGTGGGCGCTGTGGGTGAGCGGCTCACTGCCTGGGGCGGTGCTCACCACCTGCGGCTGCCGGCCTGGAGACGCCGACGGGGTGAACCACGTGGGTCCTGCTTTCGCAGAGCCATGACAGAATCAGGGACTCACAGGCACCCGGGGAACGAGGGCCCGCTCATGCCACGCCATTCTTACCACGACAGGTCCAGAGTGGATCTTTTTTTTTTTTTTTTTTAAACAATGGGCCTCAGGTATACTCAGGAAGGAAGCTGAGGCATTTTCAACTACAGGCATTTTCTCAGGGGCCACTCCCTGGTGCGAGGGAAGTGGGTAGCAAAAGGAACCTTCCTGAGAACTGCCAGAGAGGGGCACAGGGGCAGCGCTGGCCCGGACTGGACTTCAGCTTTCCCGTGTTCACAAAGCTTTCGTGAAGAGACTACCACAGGAGCAATGTGCCGGGTGGGCATTGGGAGACCCGAGGCAAGAGGCGGCCACGGCCTGTCTCCTGGGGACAGCACACTGCCAGGTGACACGCCAGCCGGGGGACACCACTACGAAGCGAGGGTCAAGTTTCTCACAGCCCTGCTGGTCTAGAAGGCCAGATTTAGGAGCCCTGGGCAGGGGGCTCAGCGGGTGCGGGCAGGCTGTGCGCCGGGGAAAGAGGCAGGCGGGGAGCCCCAGACTTGGGGAAGGAGGGTCTGCATGTGGGCACCCGGGCAGAGCACGGTCAGGCAGCCTGGGTCCATCTCAAGCTGGGGACCTTGTCCCACGTGGAGGAGGGGGCAGCCCTCTGTGCAGAGGCTCTGAGCTGAGCGATGGGCATCCACGATGGACATCACTGCCCCGACCCCACCCCAAAGCTCACTGCAGTTGGGGCTGGCGGCCTCCAGCACGGGGTCCCCCACACCCAGCTGCACGGCTGCAGGCCCGGGGCACGCTGGTCCCCTCCCCATCTCCTGTGAACACCCAGGGGACAGGGCCCGCAGCCACTCACCACCACTTCCGCTCTGGGGTAGTTCTCCACCCTCCGGATCCGGCCCCGGCCGCCCCGGGCACCGCCCCGGCCTCCGCGTCCCGGCCGAGGGAGGCTCCCGAAGTTAATCTCCAGCTGGGATGTGATGTCGTTGGCCGCTCTCCGGAACACATGGGCATCCTCCTCACTGTCATCCTTCACTATCTGGAACACAAGACCGCCTCGGTCAGACACCCCGAGAGCCGACTCGGAACACCCCGCGCAGGACCCTCAGACTCGGCCGGCTGCGCAGCGGCTCTGCCGTGCTGGTTCTCACGCGCGCGGGGGCAGGGGGTCCCCAGCTGGCCTCCAGCCAGACGTCACTGCACTTACTGATGTTTCAAGTGAGACCACGTCTATCAGTTTAGCGAGTTCAGATGTGAGATTTAACACAACAGCAATTAGTGTGGATGTTGCAGTGTACTCTGACGAGATTAAAGAAGTTTCTGCTTATTTTCTGGCTCATTTGTTCACAGACGCTACCCTGGACCCAAAAGGAGCTAAAAGGAGCTATCACCTCCTAGAAAGAGAACCTGGAGAAACTCAGTGTGGGTGCTGGCTGTACAAACACATTAAAAACTGCATGACTCCCAGTAAGTATCTCTGACTCAGGGGCCGGGGATTTAGTTCAGTGGCACATCACTGCCTGGAAAGTGTGAGGTCCTGAGTACCAAAGAAAAAAATTTCTGACTCAAAATGTGTGGGAATCTTGTAAAGCGACAGAGCATGGTTACCGGAGTTTGCTGGGGGGTTTTTGCCTTTTTTTTTTTTTTTGGTGGCACTGGGGATTGAACTCACAACCTCACCCCTGCCTGACAGGTGCGTAAGCGGCTGAGCCAAACTCCAGGCCCTAGTTTTTTGAGGCAAGGTCGCACTGTGTAGCTCAGGTTGGCCTTGCACTCACGTTGTAGCCCAAGTTGGCCTCAAACTCACAACGCTCTGCCTACCTCAGCCTCCCGAGTGCTGGGATTAAAAGCATGTGCCACCACGCCCGGCTTATTGTTGTTTTTTGAAACAGGGTCTCGCTATGCAGTTCAAGATGGTCTCAAATTTGCACTGATCCTCTTGCCTCAGCCTCCCAAGTGCTGGGGTTACAAGCATGCACCACCATATCTAGCGTGAAACCACACTGCTTCTGAAAGAACTGCTTCAGTTCAAATTCTTTGTATTTTAGGGGATCAGGTAAATTCTATCTTTTGTTAAAAGATAACCCACCTCCAAATCTGATTTGAGTTTTCAATTCATAATCATAGATTTAAGAACGCAAACCTCCCTGGAGTAAAATCTAAAGCTTCAGAAGAGAAAACATCACTGCATGGCGCTTGGGTGAGAATCTCCAGAGTGCTGCAAAGTTCAGCACTCCCACAAGCTGCCCAGGAAACGGGAACAATTTCCATGAGCACTCTTGATTCCTTTTGACCATAAATTCATTAGAGGTTTCAAAGTTTCAAATTAACATAAAGCTCCCTGAGGCTCAAAAGGCAAAGGAGTTCTCTGCCGTTTCAGGAGGGCCGACCACTGGCGAGAAGTTAGCAAAAAACAGTCAGAGGCCACAGGAGACACTCTCTTACCAGCACGGGCCAGCGCTGCGGTGGGCGGGAGGTGTGGGGTGCCTCCCCCACGGGGACCCCAGGGCAGGGAAGAGGAGGCCTGCACAGGCTCAGGCCTGGGTCCCCGCCTCGCCTCTGCGGCCCTGGCCAGAGTGTTTTACCGAGGTGCTTTAGGTGTGACCTCTACAGGCAGCAGGGCTCTCTGCACACAGAGGCTCCGGTCCAGGCCTGTGCGTCTCAGGGTCCCCAGAACACAGGACACTAACGACGCCACGGCGTGGCTTTTACTGCCTGACAAACTGCTCCTGGCCAGAATCTACAACTGCCCACAGGTCAGCAAGGACCCCAGAGCGATTCCCTGAGACCAGGCCCAGCGACTCAGTCAACCTGGCTGCTCCCGGGGCTCCACACATCTCTGAGGCCAGGCAGGATGACAGCCGGGGACCAGGGCAGAGACCGCTGTTGTTACCTGACGTGCCAGCGGCACCTCTCAGCCTGAGGGCACAGCGGGGACACACAAAGCTTTATGTGCATTGCTCAGAACAGAAAAGAACCAAGACAGTGGACCCCTGCCCGCCTGGCCCGCCAGTGAGCTTGCCTAACGCCTCACAGAGACCCCCAGGAGGGTAGGGCTCTGGCCTCCTGTGTCCACGAAGGCCACTTCTGGTAGAACATCTCAGGACTTATCAGTAAGGGTCCCTAGACTTTGGACTGACCAAACAGGACAGAGAGGCCACTGTATCATAAATGACAGCCTATAGTGTATCCATTCAAAGACTCTCACTGACCGATGTGTTGAGTGGGAACTCTCAGGGTCTGGACTGTAAATGCCCTCCAGCGCCTTGTGGGTTAAAGGCTTCGCCCCCAGCCTATGCTACTACAGGGAAATGGGAGAAGCTTTAGAAGGTGAGGCCCTGTGGGAAGAAGTTAGGTCACTAACCTAGGGTTTGTCCTTGATGGCGACAGGGGACCCATCTCTGTGTGAGCAGCGTCCTTCACCACACAGTTCCACCTTGATGTTCTGTCCTGCCACAGGCTCAGAGCAATGAGACAAGCCACCAGGGACTGACACCTCTGAGACCGTGAACGAACATAAGCCTTTCTTCCTTGTAAGTTGACTGCCTCAGGCATATTGTCACATCAACAGAAAGTCTAATAACACAGGAACGCAGAACAATCTACATAGTATTGGGAGCCTCCACCTAATAATCAATAACTAATACCCAACAACAAAGAGTTACTAGAGTAACTAGTTTCAAGCTGGGATCAAATGATACAAATTCTAAATTCTGTAACTGGGAGTGCACCCTTAAGTTCAGTAACCTAAAGAGAATGTGATTAACGACCCATGGTCTCATCAATTTATGGTGGTAGATATTTCCCCCAAAATATCCCCCTTCAAAACTTGAGGCATCTGATAAAGAGCTGGATGCAAGCATGGAAGATAAGGCCTTCTCTTCACAATACTAAGCAGCTTCCTGAGCAGCCCCCTCAGCCCAGCTGGCTGGAGCAGTACCCACTGTCCAGCAGCCCAGGACTCCTCTGCGGCTCCTGCGTTGAGGCAGAGGGTACACGGCCTCTGAACCATCACAAAGGAAAAGCATCACAGGTGTTTGATCTCCCACTGCAGTGTAAGATGATCAACTACTCAAAACAAGATGCTCATCAAGAAGGAGAGCTACAGGTAATCTAACTGTGAAAATACACAGTGGTCATCCTCCGGAACGGCGCTGGCCAGGAAACGTTCTGTATCTCCCTCACTGCAGACACAGAAAACGCACGGATAAGGAACACAGCTCCAGGCTGGGCAGCAAATGTGCTGTCACTCTACCAGCTACGTATGGTAGTGCCAACACGTTAAGTTTCAATTCTTTCTCATCCTCTGATGATTCTTAAGCAGAAACAAGAATACTGATAATGTTTCATCTTTCAAAACGACAGGAAAGGTCTATTTCGTTTGCACTGAGGTAAAAGTGAAGGATTACCTCTACGGACAATAGGTAATGCTTACATCATCTCTATACTTTGACTTATGAATCACCACCGCTTTGGAAGGAACAGTAGATTCTGGTTTCCGGATGTTAAATTCAGGTTTTGGTCTGGTCTGTTCTTGAAGATTTTTCCATTCATCCAAGGTCATCTCATGAACTTGAGTTTCCTCTTCTACCTCCAACTCAGAAACTCTACAAAGATATATAATCATAAAAGGCAATTTTTGATGCAACTGAAATGTCTACCAAAGAAAAAATTATAACCTTAGTTTAACATACTTTTGTGGAACTGCATCTTGGATGGAAGGTGAGAAAACCCCTGAGTCACAAGTGTCTGTATTTTGTTATCATCATTTCATGCTATCACTGCCAAATGAAGGCACTTCCTGCCTCTGTGCAAAGCAGTCCATGAACAAACGGGAACACCACCACCCCAATGCCATGTGCACTTCTTGTGGGGACAGAAAATAACGTGGCCACTTCAGAAAACAGCCTGAGGGGTCCTAAAAATTTTTTAACATAGCCAGGGAGTCAGCTCAGTGGCTTAAGCGCCTGCCAGGCAGACACAAGGTTGTGAGTTTGATGCCCGGTACCAAAAAAAAATTTTTTTTAAAATAGAGTTGATGTATGACCTGCCAATTTCACTCTTGGGTATGTTCCCAAGAGAAATGAAAACATATGTTCACATCAAAGCCCACACATGAATTTTCACAGCAGAATGATCCCTAACACCCGTGAACTAGAAACTACCCTCATGTCTCTAAGTGGATAAACAAAAGCTATTTTAAAAAATGTTATTTGGCAATAAAAAGAAACAAAGTACTAGTACACAGTGCACCATAAGCAAACCCTGACAGCAGGATGCTGAGGGTACTGAGGCAGTCACACAGAGCTGGGTCTCGTTTCTGTGTAGGGTTCCATGTATGCACAATATTCAGAGGCAAATCCATAGAGACAAAAAGCTCAGGCCGAATGCTTAATGGATGTCTTGGTTACTTTTTACTCGTTGCTAAGACAAAATACTAGACGCCCAAAATTAGGGAAGGAAAGGTTTATTTCTCACAGTTCTCAGGGGTTTCTGGTCCATACTCAGTGGGCTCCAAGGCAGTGTGGTGTGGTGGGGCTGCCATTCATGGCAGCCGCCAAACAGCAAGGCGAACCCGGCGAGACAGAGACAGAGACAGAGAGAGAGAGAAAGAGAGAGAGAGAGACCTGCCTTCCTTACACCGTAAGTTGGCTCCACCCCTGGGCGGGTGCAGCACTCAGATCACCAATCCTGGCGCCAGACAACAAACTGATTACCAATGCCAGACTCAGCCATGTCCAAATGACGTGAGGCCCTGGTGGGACACAGGAAGTTTTCTCCTGGCATGATGGAGATGTTCTGGGACTGGATAATGGTGATGGCTGTGTAGCACCATGGATGGACTAGATGTCACTGCACTTGGTCTTAGCCAAAAGGCCAAGAAGCGATCAGGATGCCGCTGAGCTGCACATTTTAAAAAGACCAAGACTGTAAATAGTATACGTAGCTTACAATCAAATGCCCCCACAGAAAAAATGCAAGAGAAATGAAATAGTAACATGGCATAACATGAATAAACCCGACACCTTTCACCAAGTGAAATGAGCCAAGTACTGAACGATTCATTACGCGAGGCAAACTCATTAATACAAAGTGAGGCCGACGGGAGGCGTTCAGAGGTGTGTAGTGGGCGCACAGTTTCTGGAGATGATGGTGGTGATGGCTACACACAATGTGAGTGTCATTGGTGGGAACTTCTTATTACCTAAAAATGAGCTAAGCGGAGTGGTGCCTGCCTTGTAACCCCAGGACTTGAGAAGCTGAGGCAGCAGGATTTGAATTCGAGGTAGTTTAAGCTACATAGCAACTTCAAGGTCAGCTTGGACTACATAGAAGACCCAACCTATCTTAAAAAAAAAATTATGTTATTTATAGAAATTTTAAAACATTAACAATGCAATATACTCCAAAGCACTGAACAGTAAATGTCTGAGTTGTATAGTATGAGAATTACATTTCAATAAAGTTGTTTAAAAGAAAGAAAAAGATAGGCAGGAAGGGGCAGGGAAGGAATCAAACCTACACCTTTGCTGAAGGGCTAACGTACCGCAAGGTTCAATGAACATACAAACTAATGATGAAAACTATAAGCAGAATTGGAAGAAGTATCTAATCATCGAGCACCCAAGACAGACACGTAGTCGTGACCGCCTCGGCAGGGACCTGGGTGATGGGTACACTGTATATACTGACAGGTCCATGAGCGCATGCATTTGTCAAAACAGAACGTACACTGCAGATCTGTGGATCTCACGGTACAGCAGTTTTATACCAGAAGAGAGAAGTGGTAAACACATCCTGAGTCCTGCTTAATGACAGGTACACACTTGAACTATTTAGGGGAAAGTATATGAATGTCTGGTTTACGGTGAAATGTGTTAAAAGCATGATTGACAATAGATGTGATAGAACATACTAAGACATAGAAGTTCAGGGTGGTAGGTAGAGGTGTTGATTATAAAACTCTTTAAAAGTGTTGTTGGAACATTTCTGTTAAGAAATTAGAAAAATACTACTGTTACCATGCAGACCCCCCTAGTCAGCCATCACGAAGGCCCTGTCCTGCAGACACTTGGGGCTGGGTCCTGGCTGCCTCG
>RJWM01025789.1:0-28885 GCA_004363535.1 Dasyprocta punctata | reverse complement strand
TCTGCGACTGAGAGGGTAAAATGAACCTTTCAAAAATTAGGATTTTTTTTTCTTTTAGAGATAAGCTGTTTCTTCAATGTTCTCATGCTGGGAGTATAAACTGCCACCCCATCAGATAAATGGACAGGAAAGTCATGACTCAGTCAGAAAACTTACCTGTAGGTCTGAAAGGAACATGCCAATGTGAACTCCAGGAGTTAGGGGTCCAATTTCATTTCCACAAGGGAGTGAAGGAGCCAAAAATGGTTGGAGGATGATACAACCCCAAAATTTCCTTGCCCTCTCTTCCTTAGAAATAAAAGCCCTTGCATGTCTGGACAGTAAGATAGAGAGGTGAGTCAACAAGAGGCCCCTCTCTCCTTCAGATCTGGCTTGGAATAAGCCTTTCCTTCCCACCAGAGCTCCCATGGTGCCTTTGGGAGCAACCTGTGTGGCTAGCAACAGATCCCCTGTACCACAAAGTAGCTGAAGTTAAAACATATATTCTATTCTTGAAAAAGCAGAAGTGTGGATGACATCACAAAAAATGATGAGTGCGAGGTAATGCATTTGTTAGTTATCTAAAGTTAACCATTCTGCAATATACATGTACCTCAAGACAACAAGCTACACAGGATAAATACATACAATATAATCTGTTAAATGAAAATTTAAATAAAAAATTTCCAACTGATAAAAATGTGCAGACATTTATGGAAAAAATCATCAACTTTATCATACAATTTTTTTATTCCTCTGAAATAATTGTAAGACCCATTATTAAAATAGTATTTCTTCCTAAATTGCTATATGTATTAAAACTGATTCCAAGAAAACTCCCATGAGTTTCTAGGGCATGTAAACTAACTTCAAAATCAATATATGGATAATAGTACATGAATAATTAAAACAGTTTTTAAAAGAACAGTAAAAAATTGACCTGTCTAAAATATATTAAGCATCTATATTCATTAAAGCAGATGTGGGTGCAGTGATACAGAAATACATTACCAGATCACGTTAAAGATCCCCAGAAACACCTCTATTTGGCATCTCAAAACATCTAAAATGGAACCACCCCAATCCAATTCTAAGGCCACACTTCCATCTTCTCGGTCTCAGTTGATTTGGTTGTTTAAAACGAGAAGAAACACATTTCTGCTCATTCCCTAGGATTCAATTTCTTACTCTGCCATAAAGAAGACGAGTTGTGACGTTCTCAATAATTATACTAAAATGGTCAAGGGTTCTATGAAAGTAACTGAAATCGTTTCATTATTCTTCTCCCCCTGAGGCTCTCCCATCTCTATGGGGCCTTTGCTTTTATGGGCTTCTCTTGAGAGGGGTGAAAATGGGACAGCATTTAATGCCAACAAATTGAAGTAGGAAACAAGTACAATCCATATTCTTTGAAGGGGTACAGAAGCAGTGATGAGACCATGAAGAACACCTGGTTTCATCATGTGGAGCCCTTAGTACCTGAGCATCTCATAGTGCCTGTAAGTGCATGGCAAATTCAGGCATAACTGGTTCTGCTACCTTGGGTGACAGTAAAAATCAACTCAAACTGGATTAAGCACATCAGCTTGCTGCCTCCACTGGGCCTTCTCCAGCACTAAAACTGAACCCTAGCTCTCAGCTTCAGAAACAATGAGTCCATAGGTCACTCCTATTCTTGAGGGAGTGGTAAGTCAATTTAAGGTGCAGCTTTTTTCTTTTCTTTTCTTTTCTTTTTTTTTCTTTTTTGACTGAGGATCAAACTCATGATCTTGTGTTTACCAAGCAAGGGCTTGAACTGCTGAGCTAAATCCCCAGCCCTAAGGTGCAGCTTTTTTTGCTGAACTAAACAATAACAATAAAATCACCTCCATAAAGCAATTTCCATAGTTGACCAACCAAGATAAATGACATGTTGGCAAAAAGTGTTGCTTGTTTTTAAGGCAGAAAACTGCTTTCTATAAATTTAACTATGCTGTCCCTAATTAGAGGTGTAATTGTGTGGTCATTCACATGGAGAAGACAGAAAAAAGTCAAGAAGATCTGGTTGCAATGTCTGGAGCAGTCTAGCAGCTTCACAGGACTCTCACAGGTGAATGAAGCAGCAAGGAAGGCACCTGCGAGCCACTGCACACATGAGGAGGATGGATGGAGATACAACCTCAGGAACCAGCAGCTCTAAGAACAGCAGGTCCAAGGATGCATTTCCTTCAAACTGAAGTCACAGAATGCACCATTTCCATACCTGCACCAGGGTTCCTGGACTTCTGCAGCAGTAGCAGCAGCAGCACTCACAAAGAGAGACACCACTGCCATCTCAAAGTTCCTCCCCCAATCTGCTCCCATTTTTTCACTGGAGTATTCCACACAATTTATTCAATTCATTTACTCAAAAACTAATAGACCACTCATATGTGCATATCACTGTATTATCTCCTGGAGAAGATACAGAAGATATCTACAGCCTGTATACTCAAAGCAGCATCACCACTAGGAATAATGACTTACTTAAGATTTAGTTCTCTTACTGAATTATAAATGTGGTATAGGAATTCAATATTTTACTCAATTGCATCTATCTCTTGGCCACCTTTGGACTTTATAAAATTAATAGCAAAAGAAAGTCCTTTGGACATTTGTTAAAAAGAGGTACCAAATTATATAATTATAAATGGCCAGTTCTCCCAGATGGCATAACAATTTTAATATGTATGCACCTAATGACAGAATGCCAAAGTATATGAGGAAAAATCTGATAGAACTGCAAGGAGAAGTACATGAGTTCACTTATAGCTGAAGACCCTAATGCCCCTATATCAGAAATGGACAGGTTCAGGAGACAGAAAATCAGTAAGAACACAATTGAACACAAAAGCATCATTAATCATCTGGAAGTAACAAGCTTGTATAGGCTACTTCACCCAACGACAGCAGAATACTGACTCTTCTCAGGCTCTCATGAAACATTCACCAAAACAGCCCACAGTTGAGAACGCACAAAAAATATTAACAAATTTAAAAAATAAAAATTACGCAAGGTCTGCTCTCAAAAAACAATGGAATTAAAATGGACCTCAGTAACAAAAAGATGATTGGAAAATCCCAAAATACTTAAAAATTAAATAACATAATTCAAAATAACACAAGGATAAACAAAGAAGAAATCTCCAGAGAATTTTAAAAATACTTCAAACTAAATGAAAATGAAAACACACCTTTTCAAAAGTTATTGGATGCAGCAAAAACAATGCTTAAAGGAACATTTCAATGAACACACACACAGACATACTCACGTGTATGCACACATATGCCTGAGCCATAAAAAAGAATAAAATCCTATCATTTGTGACAACAAGGATGAAACCAGAAGACATTATTTTCATTATAATAAGCCACATGCAGAAAAATATTGTATGTTCTCATTCATGCAGGAGCTTAAAAATTTATCTCACAAAGGTAGAAAAAGCTTAGGGTCACCAGAAGCTTGGATGGAATGCAGGGAGAAGGGATAAAGGGAAGTTGGACAGACACCAAACCAGAGGTCAACAGGAGAAATAAACTCCACAGCACAGTAAGGTTGACTACACTTTGCAGTAATTTATTACAGACCTTATAAAAACTAGAAGAGAGGAGTTCAGAGCTCCCCAATACAAATAAATGATATTTAAGGAAATGGAAATGCTAACTCCCCTGATTAGACCATGACACATTGAATATATGTATTGAATTACCATACTGCTATCCATAAATATATACAACTAAAATATATTAAAAATTAAAACATCGATCGGTGAAACTAAAATCATAGAAATTCAACAAAACAATAAGCTAGGGCTTTGTTTGCTTTGTTTTGCTTTGCTTTGTTTTAAAAAACCAATAAAACTGACAAGCCTATAGCTAGGCTAACTATGAAAAAAGAGAGGGGAAACAAATTACTAATACCAGAAATGAAATAGGGAACATCACTAAAGAGCTCATGAGCATTGAAAAGATAATAAAGAAATACTTTGAAAAATTCTGTGCCCACAAATTTACTAACCTAGAATTCCTCAAAGACAATACAATGACAGCTGTCAAATGGCTCCAAGTTCAAACTTTCCACTACTCGAACAGTAAAATTTGAAACAAAAACAAAAACAAAAACTCTGCTTGGTGTTTGTAGTTTTGTTCAACAGTCAAACCAAAAATTCGACTTGAAAAAACCTGTATGGGGCCAGAGTGAGTCACTGCATTGTCTCTCACCATGGACACGTAGGGTGATGCTTCAGTCTAAGCACTGCTCTCAGCCAGACAACATACAGAGCTTGTTACCATGTGCCTTTTTTGCACTTTGTTTGCATAAAATGTCATAACTGTGGCTCCAAAGAAAGTGATATCAGCAATAAAGCTGAGAGGGAAATTGTGAGAACCACAATAAAGAAAGAAACTCTCATAAAATTTGCTAAAGTCCTGGAAAAATGAATTTATAAGTGAACTTTTGGAGCCTTGGAACCAATTATTCAGTTTTCCATTACTCCTTATCTGAAAAATATGTTCAGTTCTTGAACTTTTTGATGTTTGCACATGAATTTGGAATGAATTAAGTATGACAACTGAAATATCACTGTATATCAAAATTCACTAAAAAAATTTTTTTTAATTTAAAAAAGTTAATCTGACTTGGCTTATATCTATTAAAGAAACTGGATGCATAACAAGCTTCTGAAATAACAAAGCATCAGACCCAGATACGGTCACTAGTGAACTGCAACATTTAAGAAAGAAATTATATTGATCATAATCTTCAGAAGACAGAAATCGAAGGAATACATATATCCTAACTCATTCTGCAAGACCTGCATCATGCTAATACTAAAACCAGATAAAGACATTACAGAAAAAAATATACACCAAAACCTCTCATGAATATGGATGCAAAATCCTAAAAATATAGCAAATAGAAATCAGTTATGTGTAAAATGAATTATATGATGCAACAAAGTGAGATTTATTCCCAGTGAGAAATGTTTATTCAATATATTTAAAAATCAACTAATGTAATCCATCATCTCAACAGGCTCAAGAGAAAAATCACATGATAATTTCAAAAGTTGCATAACAATCATGTGAAAAATTCAAAGCCATACAAGAAAAAACATCTCAGTAAAATAGGAACAGAGGGAAATTTCCTCGACTTGATACAGAACATCTATGAAAACCCTACAGCCAGCATCATACTTAAGCTTTCTTGCCAAGATGGACAAGATAGGATGCCCCTCCTCACCAGTGCTTTTTAACATCATACTGAAGATCCCAGAAAATGCAGTAAGGTAAGAAAAGGCACTGAAAGGCATACAAATTAGGAAGGAAGAAGTAAAACTGTCCTGTCTGCAGATGATAGCATTATCTATGTAGAAAATCATAAGGAAACAACAACCAAAAATCTTTTGGAACTACGAGATGATTATAGCAGGATTGCAAAATACAAGGTTAATATATAAAAATCGGTCATTTTCCTATTTCAACAATGACCACTGAAAATTTGAAATTAAAAATACATTATTTACTTTAGTTCCCAAAATGGGCTATTTAAATGTAAATCATAGAAAATATGGACATGAGCTATATGAAAAAGAGTATTGAAAACTAGCAAAAAAGTAATAGGAGCTAAATAAATGGAACGATAGTGTTCATGGATAGAGTCAGTACACACTGCCTCTAATTTAAGATGGCTCAATTTATGCTTTTTTGACTTCATCACGGTGTAAAAGCATACTGTAACAAGCACTCTGTTTATCACTTTCAATACAATATTCAATGAGATACTCAATACTTTATGATAAAATAGGATTTGTGTTAGATGCTTTTGCCCAACTACAGTCTAATATGTTTTCTGAGCACGTTTAAGGTAGGTTAAGCTAAGCTATGGTGTTAGGTAGATTAGACACATTAAACACATTTTGAGTTATAATATTCTCCATTTATGATGGTTTTATCAAGATGCAACATCATCCTAAGTTAAAGGAGCACCTACATTGCCAAGATATCAATCTAGAAATTCAACGCAATCCCAATCAAAATCCTAGCGGTTTTTTCCAGATATTTTGTGGATATCAACCAACCAATTCTAAAATTTGTATGAAGAGGCAAATGATCCAGAATAGCCAATACAATGTCACAGGAAAAGAACAAGTTAATGGCCTGACACTATACAACAAGATTTACTATAAAAGCTATAGTAATTAGGACAGTGTAGTAGTAGTGAGACAATACACAAATCACCACAACAGAGCACAGAGCACAAAAACAGACCCACAGAAATGTAATCCTCTGACAAAGGAGCAAACACAATGCTATGGAAATAAAGATAATCATGTCAACAAATGTAGCTGAACAACTGGACAGTCATATGCACAAAAAATATATTTGGACACATACTTTATACTCTTCACAAAAATTAATATGGATTCCAGATCTAAATCTAAAATAAAACTCTATGACTCCTAGAAGATAGCACAAGAGAAAAATCTGTATGATCTTGGATTTGGCAATGGCATTTTAGTTGCAATCCCAAAGGCACTTCCACAAAAGAAAGAATTGATAAGCCAGTCCTCATGAAAATTAAAAAATCTCTTCTCTTTAAAAGCTTCCAACAAGAGAATGAGAATATAAACCACAAATTAGGAGAAAATATTTGCAAAAGATAGATCAGGTAAAAGACTTAGCCAAAATGTAAAGAACACAAATAACCAAGCTTTTAAAAATGGGCCATGGACTATAATGAACACCTTAGGAAAGAACAGAAAGGGGTGGCAAATAAGCATATGGAAAGATGCCCAAATCATAAGTCATTAGGGAAACTCCAATTAAAACAATCAAGAGATGCCACTACACACTTGTTAGAATGGTCAAAATCCAGAATTGACAGTGCCAAATGCTGGTGAGGATGTGAAGCACAGAACTCTCATTTGTTGCTAGTGGCCATGCAAAATGATAGGGCTGTTTTGGAAGATACTTTGGTGGTTTCTTACAAAGCTGAACATACTTTTACCATACAATCTAGTAATTTTGCTCCTCTGTATTTATCCAAATGAATTAGAAACTTATATTCACACAAAAACCTGACATAGATGTTGGCAGCAGCTTTATTCATAATTGCCAAACCTTGGAAGAGCAACAAAGATGTTCCTCATGAGACAAATGAAATACACTACAGTTCACCCAGATGACAGAATACTGTACAGCTCTAAAATGAAATGACCTGTCAAGCCATGAAAATACATAGTAAAAATTAAATGTATATTTTTCAGAGAAAGAAGACAACACAACCAGGCTACTTACTATCTGATTCCAACTACAGTACATGACATTTTGGAAAAGGCAAAACTATGGAGACAGTAAAAAGATCTATGGTTGCCTGGTGATGGGGAAGAATGAATAGGTGGGGTGCAGAGGTTTAGGGAGTGAAAACGCTGTATCTACGTGATTCTATATTAATGGATTCATATCATTGCACATTTGCTTAAACCCATGAACTGTACAACACAAAAACTGATTCCCAGTCTAAGCTATGGATCTGTACAATAAGTGTGTATTGATATAAGTTCACCAATTGTTACAAATGTACTACATTAGCTGGGATATTGCTAATGGGACATGCTATGAATGTGTGAGAGTAGGAGGCACATGGAAAATTTTTGCAATTCCCACTCAATTTTGTTGTTCATCTAAAACCATCCTAAAAATTAAATCTATTATTATTATTTTTAAAAGAGATACTCAAAAGAGGTGGCAGTCACAGGTACACATTCCAAGCAGGTATCAGTATTTAGAAAATGGTGATTGGGCAAAGCCCATCATAAGGAGGGTGTGTGAGAAAGAAGTTAAGTTCCTACTGAAGGAGGATTGAATCACAGGGTCACTAGAGAGAAAGTTAACTCTGGAAAGAATAATTTTACCACAGCACCCATGGACATCATCAGCCTCATCCCACCAGTTTCAGGATGGCAAGAATCATGCTGGAGTTCAAGCACTAAGACTGGGGCTTGTAGGTGTTAGCACAACTCAGACAACAAAACCACTGGCCCACTTCCTTTGGGACTTCAAAGTGCATTGCATGGAGCTCTCCAGATGAGAAGAGGAGCACTCAGGCTCCTTTGCTATGAGTCAGAGAAGCTGTCTGTGTACTCGTGAGCAGCCAAGAGGCAGAAGAAAACAAACATAAGGAAGATGAGGAGTAGGAGGGCAAACTCATTCCCATTCTGAGCTAAGTGTGCTTGCTAGAGGAAGACTGAGGTGTTTCTCTTTGTTTGGAAAAAGAAATAGATGCTTGCACCTAAACTACATCCTAATTAAAAGCCACACCAGGCAAAATCTCTAAACCTTTACAGCCCTGAAAAGAAGAAGCATCACCACATTATCACTCTGCAAAATGGAATCATTAATACTCAGCAAAACACAGAAACTGTGAAAAAGACTGTGAAGCACGCAGCCACCAGCATTTAGCAGAAACACATTACTGATGAATGAGTAATAAGTTCCAGTAGCAGTGGTGGGGGTTAAAACAAATAAATCCTGCCCTAAAAACTGAAGTCACCTCATTTTATTTCTAAATTATAAATTCAATAGACCAGGAACAAGCACTAGATATGATACTTGGGGGAGGGAGTATTTAGAACAACTTTCAATTGATGGTTTAGGCTTTTTCAGAGAAATGAGTGTAAATGAATTCAGTCAAAGGTGTTAAGCCCAGTGGCTCAAAGCAGCAACCCTGTGCTAAGCAAGAAAAAGAAGACGCTGTCAGGGATTGGCTTCCAACAGAGAAGAGCTCCTCTTTCCTGGCCAAGCTGTGTAATACCAACTGGTCCATCTGTCTCATGCATGTAGGCCCTTGATTACCAGAGACTGGACCAGATCTGGCACTAGAACAACACCGTAAGACACTTATCCTAAAAATTGTTACTCTTCTTCATGGACAAGGCACAATGTGTTTTATGTTCTATTATGGAATGGCACTAGGATCCTAGACTCAGAAACTAGGTTTGAATCCACCGCTGATTAGCTATACAACTTCAAGCAAATTGCTTATTCTCTTTGCACTGCAACCAATCTGGTTTCAAGTGTACCTAAACCATATCATATACTTCACAGTTTTGTTGACAGGATTAAAGAGGCTTTGTAAGTGTTGAGAAAGAGGTACACAGGTTCATAGGATTATGAAATTCTGTCTTGGGAAGCTGTGCCAACAAGCTTGGTAGAGGCTGAACTATTCCAGAAAAACAAAGGGAAACAAGTATACATTCTGAAATGCAAGATGTTCAATAGAAACATGTCGCATGGATGAATGACTGAACAAGATTCGCCAAAAGATGAAACACAGGTGGCAAAACAAGGGCCTAGTTTAATCTTGTCTCAGCCCATGCTCTAGGCAGTGGTTCACTGGCCTCCTCAGGTTCACAGCCACTGAGCTCTAAGTCATGCCTTTGGTGTCTATGCCAGATCCAAGAAGAGGCACAGATAGAAAAAGAACTGGGGCACAGCAAAGAGACAAGAGGAATTGTTGCACTGCCGGCACAGGCATACGTGTGAGTAGGGACATGACCTTTTCAAAAGCACAGAGCCCTCAGCAAGCCTCACTCAAAAGGCAGCCAAGAGCCATCCCCACCACAGCCATCTTTGGTCCCAACTTGTCAAGTACAACCATACGGTATCCATACCAAAAGCTGGCTCCTCCATAACAGAGCTTTGTTTCTTGAGAGGACTCTGTCTTTTCATGTGAACCACAAACACCTGTGGTATGTGTGCAGGCCTGTTTCCCTCCACCCTGCTCTCATGCCCTAGGTTTGGCCTGAGCCATCCTGGCCTCCAGGTCGTAGTCATTCCCCACCCAACTGGACAGGGCCTCCTCACTGCCAGCTTTCTGAGGCTCCATGGCACGTTCGGTCATGCGTCTTCCATCTGCTGAAGGGGACATGAGGCAGAGGGAATGTCAGTCACCAGTCTGCTACAAGGAATCTTTGCTCCTCCAGGACCAGCTTGGAGCCACAGTGAATACAGCTGGCCTCACACAGTTACCCAAGCCTTTGAACAGTAACTTCTGTGTAATTAAATATCTGAAGCCACACGTGTCCCTTGTCTTTTCAGGGGACACTACCCAGCACAGATAGGTCAGAACTTGGGACAAGAATAAATTCTGACTACAAACCCCTTGCACCTGCCCAACAATCAAACCTCCCCTTCCCTGAAAGCCTGACCTCATTTGCAAGCCAGCCTTACAGCGCTTGCGTATGTAGCACTCTGCCAGATACAGTCTTTCCCTCTTTTTCACTTGAGGAAATGCTTCAGAGCTGTTTGAATGATGCCTTATTCCTTCTTTCACTCATTCATGCAAAGGTAGCAAAGCTCTGCCATCTCTCAAGGCAGACAGTCACCCCCTCACCAACAATTCCCCATTTATGGCTTGATCCTAGCACTAGTCAAATATAGAAAAACTGTGTTAATTTAAGCAGTAATATTAACAGTAACATGGTTGAATTTGGATATGGAAAAAAGGGACTCATAAGTGGCTAAAGTCTGAACAACTATGAAGAGGATTCTACCACTCCCTGGTCAATCATGTCAAGTCAATTATATTTACTTTAGAAATGTGCCCTGACAGAGCCCCTTCTATCTTGTCACCACTGCCATGGACACTGATACATTCAATAAGCATCTGCTGATTGTTGGTTATATGCCAGTTATCAGAACATAGTCCTTTTGAATTCCTTCTCTTGGAGTGCTCAGAAATTCCTAGGGGCATCGGATAAGTAAGCACACAATTATGAGGAGATGAGGGATGTAGTGTCAGAGGTGATCACAGAGTAACTGGAATACAAGCTCAGGAGTTGGTGAAAAGTGGAAGTCTCTGGGCTGTCAGGAAGGAGTTACTCTGCAAAAAAAGGAAGAACATTCAGGCAGAGAAGCAACCATTTTTGGTGTTCTCTCCATTACTGCACATAGGTCTGTAATTTTACCCAGTGCCATTTTCTATGTTCACAGTGCTAGTCTATTTGGAACACATTTTTTCAGTATTTGTATATGAGAAATGACTTTATGTCACTTTTTAAAGAGTAGAATACATTTATTGAGAGAAAGAAAGTTTCTGTCTGAGAGAGAGACAGAAGGGGTCCTGAGTGGGTTGCCCTTCACCTTTTTTAATTAATTAAGTTTATTGATACATTTTAGGTATACATAATGATCACATTCATTATAAGGAATTTGTAACTATGTGATGTAACTTCCTTCTTTTTTTCCCCATTCCTCTACCCTCTTCCTTCAACCCTTCTTCCCCTTCTTATTTACAAAGCTTTCTTTCCATTTTTTCCTTCTTCATTTTTTTTTCTTTTTCCCTTTATTTTTGAAAGATATGTTTGCAAGGTATAGAATTCTAGGTTAAAAAAAAGAATTCTAGGTTAACAGTATTATTTGGAGAATATTTTCTTTCATTACTTTAACAATGCTCTATTGTCTTTTACTTGCATTGTTTTAATAAGAAACCTGATGTTTCATTTTTTGATAAGTAACATGTTTTCTATGGTTGCTTTTTTTTTTCTTTCCCTCTTTGGAGTTGCTGGCTTCATGCTGGCATGCCAAAAATAGTCATGCACCATGACCAAGAGGTACTTATCCAAAATCCAGAAGCAGAGGAAAGAGAAAAGTTCCTGGAAAAGAAAGAGTCCTCTAGAAGGCTAGAAATCCTGGAGCTGACAGGAAGGGAGAAATCCACTGCTCCCACCTTGTGGGAGGCAGTCGCCCAGTTTCACGCTGGGGGATGACACAGGAACAGTTCAGAGCCTTGAGCATCATTCATCTCACAGGCAGGAAGATTAGGGTGGTATGGTCTGAGCTCAAGTCACAGTTCAAGAGTTACCAAATACTTATCATTGGTTTTAAGCAATTTGTTTTTCCTTCTCATGTTTCTTGTGCTTAGAACTTCCTAGGCTCTTGCATCTATGAATTCATAATTTCCATTGTTAGAAAAATTTTATTTTCTTCAAACATTATTTCTGCTTCTCACCTCTCTTGTCCCCTGTAGACCCCAGTTGCACATTTAGTGTTCCCCTGAAGTTATGTCATAGCTCCCTAATGCTGTTTATTTTTTAAAACTCTTTTCTCTTATGTATGTTTTATTTTAAATAGTTTCTATTGCAACATCTCCAAGTTTATTGATCTTTTCTCTTGCAACATGTAGTGTGAATTCTTACATTAATACTATTCAGTGCATTTTTAAAAAATCTTGGACACTCTTGTATCTCTAATAGTTTGCTATGGATTTTTTTAAAAAACATTCCCATTTCTCTACTTAGGTATCAGAAACTATGGAATACAGTTATAACAACTTACTGAATGTTTGTTTGGTAACCATAACGTCTGTATCAGTTTCTAGTCTATTCTGATTGATTTTTTTTTCCTCATCATGCCTGGTATTTTCCTTCTGCTTTGCCCAACTAATACATTTTTTGGTAATTGCATGTCAGATACTGAATGTTTTTTTCCTTTAGAATGGCAGATATGTTTTGTATTTCTACAAATACTATTTCTTAGCTTTTTTGTATTTGTTAAGTAACATAGAACCACATTTGGTCTAGGGCTATTTTCCCACTGTCAAGGGAAGACTCACCTGAAAAACTCATCTCAGCACCTCATGAATCCATTCTATCTACTGGGAACTGATCTCTTCTCAGCCCTTTATGAGCACCAACCACTAGTTTCTCTAATCCTGTTGAGTCACTACTCCGCCCCTCTTGGGTATTTTCTTGATTCACATAGTGCTGATCAGGTGTCTATTAAAAGCTTGAGACAGATCCTCTGCACTCTGCTTATCTATAGATCTCTCCTTCTCCCCAGCCCCACTTCTGTTTGATACTTTATTTTGTGATTCTTGCTCCTTTAGTCTTCTCCAAACCCTCAGCATCATCTCCTCAGGCTCTGATTGAGCTTCCCTTCCCCAAGCCACAATCTAGAAATTACCACAAGACAGCAATCTGGGGCAATCACAGAGCCATACTTGCTTATTTTCTGTGTTTCAGGGATCACTGTCCCTGAAACTTCATGTTCAGTTATCTTTTGAAAAATTTGTTCGTCTTTTGTTTTGCTTCATCTCAGGTAAGAGGTTAAATCCAGTCTCTGTTACTCAGTCCCAGTGAGACTGTGAGAACAATGACACTACATTTTAGTATATGTCTGGCTGAAGCAAGCACAATGACACTTCATTTTAACCCCAGGTTTGTTATCTTCCCATTGGACTCTGAGCTCCCTAAAGGTAGGCCTGTGTTTCACTCAACCTCTTATCTTCATACCTCCCCAGCATGTTAAAGATTAATTCAGTATCACAGACACATGCTGTACTTGCCATTGCCTAGACCACAAGGAGGGTGGCAAGAATGATCCACTGGGTATTTCCAACATCTGAAGATTCAGAGACCACACAGGCCTTCTGATTTATTCCTTTATGAAACATGAAGTCCACTAGTACATCCCCACCAAGACAGTTGAAACTGACATGGTGTCCAGGTGAAGAAAAATGTGAGATGAGGCTCTATGTAATAGCTTTTCTGGCCCCCACTTGTCCTCCCGCATTCACCAATCACTAACAGGAGTCTGGAGACAGTGGCTCCAGGACCACCAGGGACAAAGGTTGTGAGGAGAAGACAGGGTAGGAAACAGATATGCCTGTCCTGCTCCTCTCAAATAAAAACCACTTGGGAGGTGGTTGTTACAAAGGAAGAAGGGCAGGGACTCCTCATTTCCCAAGTTTTATATTCACCCTTGATTTTTACGTTTTTCTAAATTAGCAGGGTCACCTCTTTCTACCCTCACTTTTCCAAAAGAGTCATGTGGCATGCAGGTACCTACATACATCCCAAACACACTATGTGGCTAAGATTAACAGACAGATCACCAAATAAACAATCCTACAATAGTACTTCAATCACCAGAGACTTTAGACAATTTAGGATGTCAACAACTGTTACTGATATTGCTTATCATAAGTATAGTATGTGAGAAAAATTTTTATATGAATTATATATGAAAGGGTTTTTATGCCAATGGTCTCTATGAGTCTGCCCCATTCCTAGATATTAGTTAAGATAGGACTAAGCTCTATTATTTTACACAAGGGAATGAAAATCTCAAATAATGACAAGTCCAGAAACTGATTTTCCAAGTCCTCAATTCTAACACCCAAATCTAAACTAATCCATACCATAGGCAAGTGAGGAAGTTGGCACCACTAATTTTTCCAGACAAACCCTTGTATCAAAAATATGAAAAAGGAGACTGGAGGTTTTTCTTGTTTTGTTTCTCCTATCTCTACCACAGACTGGCTGAGGAATAGAATTTGGACCAAGAGGGACAAACTAGGGGAAAAAACAAGTCCTGGACTCTAGCACATCAACCAAATCTCTGAAGAAGTGAATTACTTTACATTTGAAAGAATAACAGGCTGAAAATAATCTTTTCCAGAAGGCTAGATGGCACCTGCCTAGCAACCTGACAGGAGGACATTCTGGTTTCCTGGTGTTCAGCATCCCAAGGGAAAGTACAGTTTACTTTAAGAGAATACAAGCTAACCTAATACACAAAGGAAGAAGGTACGAAGGAAGAAAAGGGGGAAAAAGGAAGGAAGGTGGGAGAAGGAAAAAAGAACAGAAAAGAGGAAAAGAAAAATGCAGGCTTTTCTTTCTTAGCACCTCACGGAGGAAGTGTGTATGGCAGTACAACAGCAAAATGCCATCTTTTCTGACTTCTTCCAGGAGTAAAGGCAGCAGAATGTGATCTTCCTACCAGTACATTCCTGCAGCATTTCTGAACAGGCTTATTTGGTCTTGGCAAACACACACTTGCCTGTGACTGGTTCCACATCTTTAAATTGGATGGTCTTCTCCTGGAAGGAAAATTCTGTGGCCTTGGAAGTTGTTTTATTCATAAGATAATCAGAAGCAGACCCTCACTAAGCCAGCACTGTATGAGCTAACACCCCGGTGACTCAAAGGTTGACTCGACTACAGAGATCTGGATAACAGGTCAATGACAGGTTGGCCTCGAAGTCAATGAGGGACCATTATGAGACGGAGACTGCCAGTTGTGTTCCCTTTTGCAGAAATGAGAAGAGGATGAACCCTCTTTTTAGGAGTAGGAGAGAGAAATGAATGAGTTACACACAAAAATAAACATATAGAGGCACTGTAGAATGTGTGGCTCAAAACTCTAATGCCAAGATAATTACTCATTCTGAGTTGGTTATGAAGTCCATTAGGAGGAAGCATGAGATCAGATGGCACTATGGGGTTTGGATGTGATCTGAGTGGGTCCTCTGAAGGTTCGTGTGCTGGAAACTTGGTCCCCATGTGGTGGTGTTAAGGTGGAGAAACTAGATGAGGTAAGGCCTAGATGGAGATGATTAGTCATGGATGTTCTAAGAAGAAATCAATGCTGGCCTTGTGGAATGGGCCAGATATGAAAGAAGCAGATGAGTTCCCATAAAAATAGGTTATTAGAAACACAGCAAGCCTGGTCCCTTCCTAGTTCCTTGCTTCCTGTCTTGCCATATGCTCTTTTCTGCATACAGCTCCACCACTGTGATGCCGCCTGACACGTGGCCCTTACCAGAGCCAAGCAGATGCTTCCACCATGTTCTTGAACCTCTAGAACTACAGGCTAAATAAATCTCTTCTTTATAAGGCACCCAGGCTCAGGTATTTTGTCACAGCAAAGAAAACATAATAAGACAGATAGACCTGCTTTAGAAACTGTCTTCATCTCAGATACTCTGCAGTCCCTGACATGAATAGGCAAGAAAATGAACTGTGTCCTGAATATAAGATAACAGTACCCCAATCATATATCCCAGCAGGTCCTGCAGGCTTCATGGGGTATGAAAGCAAACAAGAGCCCTCCTATGTTTTATACAAGATACAAGATAAACTACTCAGATCTTAATCTGGATTTCTATTGCTCTTGCTATGGTTCCCCCCTCTCTACTCTGGGGAGGTAATAGGCTCTGGATGATCACCTGCTCTGGGAGTGCTTATGGGAGGAGGATGGTACTCAGAAGAGCAAAAAAATAAAACCTGGCCTTCCGGGGGCCTGCGTGGCCAGCATGGACTCCAGGAAGAGAAAGAGATGGGCCTCTCAGGAGCCTGCCTTGCCAGGCCTGAGCGCCTCCAACCAGAAGACAACTAAGTCTGCCTTCCAGAGGCCTGCATGACCGGCATGGACCCCAGGAAGAGAAAGAGATGGGCCTCTTGGGAGCCTGCCCCACCGGGCCTAAGCACCTCCAATCAGAAGACAACTAAGTCTGCCTTTCAGAGGCCTGCACGACTGGCGTGGACCCCAGGAAGAGAAAGAGATGGGCCTCTCAGGAGCCCACCCCACTGGGCCTGAGCGCCTCCATCCAGAAGACAAGTAAGTCTGCCTTCCGGGGGCCTGCGCAACCGGTGTGGACCCCAGGAAGAGAAACATGCCCCTCCCCCATGCCTACTGGTGTGCGGGCTAAGAATCAAGGACAAAGCTTTCCCCCCCACCCCATAAAGCAACCTGCTTCTTTGGAGGTCTGGCTAAATTGATAGCAACAAAAGTACATAAAACAACTAAATGCTAGTATTGTTTTGTGCATTTTGCAGGCCTGGGGCTGGTAGCCCAAGCATCTCTTTGGAAGACGACAGTACGCAATGTAGCAAAAATAGGGGATTCTCTTCTGTCTTGTCTTCGAGGCCCAATATTGTTCTCATTGTTTTGCTTTATTCTGATTAATTTTTTTGGCCTTATTTTATACTCTGTTTTTATTGGTTTTATTGTGTTTTTTTGTTTGTTTGTTTGTTTGATTTACTATACCTGTTGGAATGGTCAACTCTTCTGAAAATAACAATATATACTATAGTAGCTATTGTTTTCATAGTATCTTTCTTAGAAGTTCTGTACCAGTTCTACTGCTTTGTTTTGATTGACTTCGTGCTGTTATGTTTTGTTGGATTTTACTATATTTAAAATAAAATAAATAAAAATAAAAATAAAAAAACCTGCCTCTGGACAGTTTCTTTTTCTGGATTTTTGCTTCCTGCCATTCTGAGCAGTTTAAAGAAGGCTATGCTATAGAAGAAGCTCAGAGGCATAAGCAGGCAGAGAGTGAGCCTGTATTCCAAGAAATGGATGCACTAGGTCTAAGAAAAATGGGCTTTCTCAGAGGGTCTGTTGGGATGGTACCTTTCAGTTGCCTCATCCAGTAGCACTGGCTTAGACTAATGCCTTTTTAAAAAGCACTAAAGCAGTACATTCTTTTTTAATTTTTATCTGAATTGCTTTATATTGAACAATATTCAAAATATGCCTGCCACTGGGAAAGGCTTGGAACTCTCCTTTGTTAAACAGATGTGCTTGTGGCAGATGTTTGTGTTGTCAATAGAGCTGATTTGCCTGATAATAGTTACTTGTGCTTAATACAGTATCACTTAACAAGAATATTTCTTCTAGATATGGAATTCATCATCTCACTATACTGTTCACCTGGCAAGGACAGAATGTGTGTTCTCTAATTATTTTATACAAAACAATAAATATTTACAAACAGCCCCATGGTTGGTACAAAAAGATGACTCGGCATAGTTTTGCACTCCAGTGTCTTACATGTTGAAAAAAAAGACACAGATGACAAGGAGTATGACCTGTGAGGCAAGGACCTGTAAATACAGTTTTGGTTTTGGGCAGGAGCTCAGAGGAAGAGACTCAGTGGTGACTAGAGGGGAGCTGACAGAGGTGGCACAGGACAGGAACAGAACTCACTGCTGAGGTTCCACTGTGAGCCTGGTCGCCCCATGTGCGGAGCATCATTTTTCCCATTTAGAGCTACAAAACCCTCCTGATGGAGGTTGATGTCAATGGCCGTTTACAGGTGCCCTAATAGAACATCAGCGAGATTTACAGCCAGGTCCAGGTGACTCCAGAATGCTCTTCCATTACTATACCCAAGAACAAAACCTTAAGAGTTACTATTCAGGCATGATATAAGGAGGTCGAGTCGTGAGACAGAGAAGGGTAAAAGAAGGCACTTCAGAGAGCTTGGTACCTAGCTGGGTCTTGAAGAAGGACAAATGAGTTGAGGGTCCCCAGGCTCAGACAGTATAATGATGACTTCCAGAGCACAGTTCAAAAGGTTCTCCATTTTATTGGTTGCCTTGCACAGATTAGCTCCAAATATCTAACTGCAACCCTACTCTATGGAACCAGTACCTAAACAGCAGTCTCAAAAATATGACCAAGAGATTGACTTGGTCACAGGGTATCCTTATGCTCAAAATTAGTCTTGTAGTTTTTCAAAGACTGCATTATCTTTTTCCCTCTTCTTATCTAAAGTGGACAGTGAGCAGAGCTTCCAGAGACCATGCAGGATGTGACATTACAATGGACAGAATGCAGAAGTACACAAGAAAGTTCAGTAGTCATCTTGTCATCTGTTAAGGTCGGACTAGAAAAACCTGCAAAGCGTAAAACAATGCCATACTCAACACTATTTTGTTTTGGAAAATACAGTAATACTTCAGTTTACAAATGCTTCCATTTGCAAACAGTTCAGTTTGTGAATGGAAGCAAAATTTTGCTTCTGTTTGCAAACATCAGGTGATGAACATGAACACAGTCATCTTCCCCAGATTCATGGCATGGAGTAAGTTCATGACCAACTTACTATAACACTGCACAGTCAAGATGTAATAAGTGTATTATTCTTATTTTCAAGTGAGTTGAATATATAATTTTAAATTGCTCAGTGTTAACTTCTAAAACAGTATTGAGCTAAAATATGTATTTATATATTTCATACAAACAAATATTCTTTAGGCTCTTTGATAATTTTTAAAGTTTACAAAGGAGTTTCAAGACTAAAAAATTTGTGAACCACTGATTTAAAACAATGATAGTAAAAAAAGTCTCTCAAAATATATTTGTGTTTAACTACCACTAACTGGTGGGCTAGGACTTACACTAGGAAGTTTATATTTGTGACTTCATTTGATCTTCATAACAAAACTTTAAGTTAAGATAAGAAATTTAGCTTGCCTGCGATCACACAGCTATTTACACAAACAGAAGAGAATTCAAGCCCATCTCTGAAAACCTAAGGCCTAAGCTGTTTACCACTGCCTATTCTCACAAAACTAATACCAGCAAAGTCACAGGTTAAAGACAGGTTTTGTGTAGAAAAGACCCTCTGTGAAGGATAAAATTTCAGGGTGAGGAGTAAATGAATATATTTGTATAATTCTTTGACTCTACGTGACTGCTGCCTGCCAGGTACTATACCATGCCCTAAGAATACAGTGATAAACAAGGGGAAATTAGTACACACAAAGGTGTAGTGGGAGACTAAAGACAGATCTGAAACAAAAAATTATACAAGCATAAAGCAGTTCAGAAAACAGAGCAGTGTTCAGATGAGAATAAGGCTTGCTCAGAGCAGTCCCCACTCATGTGCCAAGAAAGTTCAGAAAACAGTATCTGGTACAGTATCTTGGTGCTCCTGAAAGACTTGGACTGGACACGTTCAGAGAATTAGTCCAAGCAGCAGGGCATTCAGAAGGGCTTTCATTTCCTTACTCTCCAGCCATAGACATCCTTGGACTTCTGAATCTAGAAAAGCCAACATTACTGTTTCACTTGAAAGAACAAATATGTTCTGTGAGGGCTGGTGGGCCACGGAAGACTGTAGGAGGTATGAGACACTTGAGCATGTTTAGTCTGCTTACAGACTTTCTGAAACAGGGCTCTGAGCAGAGGCAGGAAAAATAACTAGGCCAGTGGATAGCTGAGGTTGTGCACAATTAGCTATGTTCCATTTTGCTCCATAAGCACTGGGCCACACTGACGATGGAGCTCACATAGCCTGTCTCACTGCTGAACTAACAGATGGGCCACATCACTTTTGGGACAATGGCTAAAGAAAAGAGGATAACTCTTCCTGAAGGACTTTGTTTCTACCCATGTGATGCCTTATTCTCTATTGTTCCCAGAATCTTCCTCCTCTACCTAACTGGACAGAAAAAGGCCCAATGTGCCATGTTGTATTCAATGGACAGTTGACACTATCTAGCCAAACACATACACACACACACCCCTCTCTAAGACCTTTGGAAAGGAAGTTGCATACAGCAGTACATACTCAATTATCATCTTGATTTATCTGATGTTGTAAGTCACTGGTTTCCAGGTTTACTGCTCAGCTAAACTTCTCCCCTTTGCCAAACCCAATAAAGTCAATTTGCTACTTATGTCTCAAATACCTCAAACTCAACATATTTGAATTCAGACTCATGACAGTGCCCCACCTCACTTCCACACCTGGTCTACCTCCATTACCCAGATTCATGTAAGGTACTAGCATTACAAACTCTGCCCCCAACCCTCTCATTGACAGCCAACCAGTGGATCCTGTTGATGACAACTTTGAAATTCATACAGGATCCTCTATCCTTTCTCTATGTCACTATGACCACTACTGTCAGAGCTCACCACAGCTCCCACCTAGGCAAGCACAACATCCTCCTTATGAGACTGTCTGCCTTGAAGTCATTTCCGCATGGAAGCAGTGGTCAGGCTGGGTTGGTCATGTGGGATGGCGGGAAGAGGGAAAAGCAAGGTGTGAGGGATCAAGGAGAGGTGAATTTTGCAGTATTTGCAAAAGTGATGTAAACCAGGTTGGGAACATGGTAATGAGAATCCAGAGGAGAGGGGGACACCAGACATTTTTGCGGAGATCAACTTTCCAGGCTCTCTAGGGAGTGGATGGTACAGAAAAGGTGACAAAAGGCCCAGGTGCTGAGAGTGAGGCTAAAGAAGCTGGGCAATGTTACTAAGAAAATCAAAGAGATTAGGAGAAACAGCTTCTTTGAAAGTTCAGATCAACTTGCTGAGACAGAAGAGGTGATTTCATTTCTCCATTTTATGTGAAGGGATCTAAACATCTCTTGGTTGCTGAGTTGCTTGGGGTTGAGATCATACTTCGACCTCTAAAGGCCACATTTCACTTTTAAATACCTTTACCTGTCTCTTCTGCATAGCTTCATTCATGGTATCATTTTAGCCCGGCTCCCCTGGACCAAGTCATTCTACATACTACCATTCTTTGGCTGTAAGTTATCTATACTTAGGAGTTATTTTGTTTAAATATGTGTCCTAAGCCTATTAAATGAACAATACATCCCAATCGGGCAGGACCCCTAAGTCCTTCTGTCTGCTTAAGGTCCATAGTAATCCCCAGTGACTAGATGGACAGACAGATAAATGCCCATCCTTTATATCCAAATTATTCAAACCCTTCTTTAAGATGCTCCCCAGACCCCGGCAGGTGCGAAGTTGTGAGTTCAATCCCCGGTACCGCAAAAAAAAAAAAAAAATGCTCCCCAGATAATATACAGTCCATGAATTAATCCCTTCCTTCCCAGCAATAACAGCAATAAGCCTTTGAGGAACATACTATCATTAACATACTATTTTCAGAAGCTCGCTCATAAAACTACAGAAGATATTTTGTCCTGAAAATAATTTCTCACTCTCTAAGCTCCTGCAGTTTTTTATCTAGAGACTTTCTGCAGCATTTACCACATTGTCCTTGCTTCAGAGTAATCTGCCAGGCTACCAGAGTGTAAGGACAGGCTCTCAGAATGATGCATCTCCAGGTCCCCACAGCCTGGCACTGCTCTGGGAACATGTGGCTCTTAGAATCACTGACGAAGTGCATAAAGCGGAGTTCACACAAACAGCTCTCTGGTGATTTTAAAACCTGCTTAGAGGTTTGGAAGGAATACCACAAGATGAAGAAAAACTGATATGGTATCATTCTTGCAAGTGACAAAAATGAAGTAAAAGAAGCAATGAGGAGCACACCACCAAAACGCCACTTCTTGGGTTTCCACATCTTCTGCTGATGACACTGAGTCCTGGTGGCTCCACAGAAGATGTGGACAAAGTCCTCCAAGGGCTAGGGTCCCCTTCCATGGAGAGAAGGTCACCTAATTTGATTTCCCATATATTCAGGTCAAATCAGCTCTCAAACACACAAGGACCTGGAAAAAAGGAATCAAAGAGGAAAGGAGCAAGAAGAATGTCTAGAGCTGGGGAACCAGGAATGCAAGCCAAACCTTTAAGAGATGTTACCTTCTGCATCTATTATACTCAGTTATGCCAAAGCTGCTGCTCTTGACAGGGCTGCTGCAGATGGGTCACAGCAGCCCACAGGACAGGGGCCAAAGCTAGGATGAAGCCACCTCAGCAGGCCTTCCTTCTGTGGACTCATAAGCTTGGAAAAGCTTGAAGGGCATTTCACAAGGGTTTCTTAATGTGGTAAGTAAACCCACACCCTCACTGCATCCTACCACATCAATCCTTTACCCTAAGCTCCCAAAGTAGCTGTAACCATTTCTACCCCTAGTGACTTCAAGGAAGCTCCACAGAAGGGGGATCAAATTAGAAAAACTGAATCTAGTGTGTACTTTTATCCACATCAACAGAAACCCCTGAGTCATACACAGAAGATCAAAGGAAAATCCTTTATCCCCTAAAAGTTTCCTCAAAGAACAATGGGTAGAGGGCTCGTGGTAGATTAGTTTTAGAGTCATGGATTTGAACACTGTCTCCTTTATCAGGGGAGAGGCTTTGAGCTTTTACAGGTGTTTCACAGCTCACAGTGGCCACTCTGAGAAAAGCCATTAGGCCCAAAACCTGGAAGAGGGATTGGGGCTCCTTCAAAATCCTGAGAGGCTGCTAGGAAACAATTCTGCAGCCCAGAAGGGAAATCTTGAACTATTCAGGATGAAAAGAATAGTGAAATAAATCAAACTCACATGTGTAAATAATGTATTGTCTCCCTAGTGTAAGAAACTGAAAAAGTATATATGATCCAAAATCTACAATAAATACTGTGTAAGGGTAAGAAACTACCCAAAGAGGAAAAGTAATTGGAAAAGGAAAAAGGAGGAAAGAAGGAAGGGAAAAGGAAAAAGACATAAAGTTGTGTGTGTATATATATACATATACATAAGATAGCTAAAATGACTATACTACTAAATGCATTAGTTATTGGAAAAGAACAGTTAATACTCATATGCTTAGATCAATTTTACATGTCTATATCTGTTAATCTAAGCAACCCTTTTGAAGGTAACAATATGCAGTATTACAACCATTGTCAAATTCCTATCATCTTGTTTTGTAAACCTATACTGTTATTGTATTAGATTTGTTGTTCTTGTTTCTTTTGCTTTTCGTTTTTCTTTTCTGTGTCTTTTTTCTCTTAAATAAAAAAAAATTTTAAAAAAAAGAATGACAGGGAAGAAAGAAAGCAGGGAAGGAAAAGGAAGGGAAGGATATTCTTGGGGATCAGGCAGTATGTTAGCCAACTTTCTGTCACTGTGCCAAAATACCTCAGGTAACACTTTAAAGGAGAAAAGGTTTACTTTGGCTCAGACTTTTGAGGTTTCAGTTCATTATTGTTTGGCCCTGTTGCTTTGGGCCTCTGACAGCACAATGCTTCATGGCAGAATCACATAGCAAAGGAAGCCTATTCATTTCATGGAAGCCAGGAAGCAAAACAAGAGACGGGAAGGGGCCAGAATCCCCAAATCTCCTTAAAAGGTAAACCCCAGTGACCTACCTTCCACTAGGTCTCACTTCCTAAATGCTCCAACACCTCCCAGTAGCACCACAGGCCTTTGGGAGACGACATTCAAGAGCCAAACTCCCAAATATGAGGGTTAGTGTGGTCATTTCCATGGGGAGGAAGAAGGGAGGCTTGTGTGAGTAGGAGACGGCAAGAAAGTCCCTACAATCCAAATAAACACAAGCAGGTAGTGACTTCAGATGGACAAACACCTAAGCACTGGGACTTCTAACCTCAGGTATTAGAAGATAGAGGCCCTCCCCTTCCAAAACACCACACCTCGCACCACTGAAGGCTAGCCTCCTAGGGGCTACTCTCTGTGTGTGGTTCGGGGCTGGAGGTGCACACTTTCTAAGGTGTTCACATGGGTGGCCCAAAGGTGTGGGAGGAACCCGGGGGGGGCCCAATGAACAGATTCTGTGAAAACATAAGTGATGGATCCTATGAGAGGAGGGAAGGAGAGAGGACACCCCAACCTCAATCCTCTCAGTAGGAACAAGTAGTTCCTAGTTCTGCAGGTAGGACAAGATTGACACATGGTGATAGCTGAGAAGTGATTCCTAGGGTCTGACTGATTGCTTGTCTGATAACACAGTCCCATCAGGACAGAGCATTTCTTCAGTTTGCGCCAGAGTAGCTCAAGCAAAGGCCACTGTAGGAAAAAGAGAACAAATAAAGATGCTGCTCTATTGCTGACCATGATCTTTCTCTGCATGAGTAAAATGTGACCCAAAATACCATCAGGTGGCCCCCACCACACCCACCTACACACCTCAGTGCTCACAGTGGTAGTGGGAGGAGAGTGGCTCTGTTTGGAAGCTGAAAGAGAAGTCTTGGCTTCAGGAGACATGCTCACTCACCATCGCTGCTAGCCAGCCCATCTGTTTCCCACTGTTGATGCCTAGCCACCCACAAAGCAACCATATGGCTGAAAGTGGCCCTTTGGGGCATTGCTAAAATGCCACCTCTACCTGCTGGCCGGGAAGGAGTCCTGTGGTGAAGTGGGTCTTCCACAGTGCAGTGGCACACTGTATCCCCAGACTCAGGCAGAGATACTAACAAGAGCTGTCTGTCTACTTTAAAAAGCAAAACACTTCTGAGATCTTTCCATATTCACTGCCACTGCCTTAGCTTAGAAGATCACACTTTTTCCAGTGAAATATACCAAAACTCCTATTGTTTCTGCTTCTCATCTTGCTCTCCTCCAAGCCAATCTCCAACAGCAATGTTTCCTCTTTAACATCTTTGGCTATCTCCTGATGCCCTCAGAAGAAAATACAAGCTCTTCAGCACACACATCTTTTCAAAATTAGTTAATTACTTTCTGCTTGAGCCTTGATTCTTGCTGGTTGCTTGCATCCTCTACATTTTAACTATGTAGTTTCAATCTCTTCAAATGTGCCATATCCTTGGCCTGCGTCCACCCATCCACTCCCCTTTCCTCTGTCCCTCTTTCTTTCCCTTCATCTGTCTAACTTCTGTTGTTCCTCCAGGTTACAGTAAACATCCATTGATTCTTTATCCTCTAAGACTCATCCCTTTGTAAGAAAATCATACCTAACTGCAGCCCTAGGACTTTTCACACTGTATCAAAATTGTGTCTTTTTCTGTCCCTTCCTAGACTATCACTGTCTTACAAGTTTATTGTTTTGTTTATTCTCACAGTCTAGTAGCTCTCCAGGTTGTCAAATGAATGGATGAATTATATTCTTCAACCACAGGCAGTAAATTGACAGTAAATCCTCTCTGGAAAGACTCAGCACCATGGAATGTTATCAAGCTCCTGAAGCACATCTGAAGCACAATTAGGCAAAAGGATTTGTCTTCACCTGATAACTGTGATATTCCCACTGTCCACTCTAAGCACAAATGGTAGAGCATTGCATTGCATCAGCAAATAGCAAAAACTTTTCACTGATATGCAGGCATGAAGTAAAAAGGATCTATTTGCAACTGAGAAATACTTATGATGACTCCCTTGCTGCATGCAGGACCCAGCTCTACCGGGTCCCGTGATTCAGCGCGATCCAAGAATCAGCGCGACCCTCAGGGGAACGCCCGGCTAGCCTCGCGGGACACAGAGGTACGCAGCCCAGTCCAGATCAGCCCAGGACCCCAGAACTGCTCACCGGGGACTGACCAACATACCTGCAGGGACTTGGAGAGCTTAGGCCCCCCCCATCAGAGTGCAGAGCGCGCGCGAGCTCCATACTTCAGTGGAGTGGCTTGTGCGTGCGGCATCCCAGAGCTCGCTGACCCCCGCCCAGCCGGGTTGCTCCCGGCACTGTAGGCCTGGGACTTGCCCAGGCTTGCTGTGCCACAGCTGTTGCTCTGAACTTGCAGACAGACCCAGGGTCCGGGCAGTGTCACTCTGGGGTACGCTGCCTAGCTGCCTGGGACCAGGAGGCCTTGGCCCCCACCCAGTTAAGGCAGAGGCTCCACCTGCACGCCCCAGGAGGCCGCCCTCCCTTGCTGCATGCAGGACCCGGCTCTACCAGGTCCCATGATTCAGCGTGACCCAAGAATCAGCGCGATCCTCAGGGGGATGCCTGGCCAGCCTCACAGGACACAGAGCTACATAGGTTCTAGAAGAAAATGACAAAACAAAAAACCAAGAGGCAGTCTCAGTCCCCCAGTCGACAAAGAACAAACCCAAGAGACATTGAAATGGAAGACAGTGGGAGTCACACAAATGGACTTTCTAAAATGATAGAAAATGTAATAAAGAAACAGCTTGAAGAAGCTATAGAGAAATTCAAATTAGAAATATTCTCTCAGCTAAAAAATGAAATGAGAATCATTATTAAAGAAATGTTGTGTGTATCTAAAGAAGAGCAAGATAAAAAAATAGAAGAACTTAAGAAAATGATCAAAACCTTGAGTGAACAATATAAGACACAAACAGAATGCATGAAACAGATTCAAAGGGAAATGCAGGAAATGAAAAACTCCATGGAAAGTTTGAAAAACCACTTGAATGAAGCTGAAGATAGAATCTCAGATCTTGAAGACAGCATGGAAGATCATGGCCACAAAAGAAAAGATCTCCTAAAAATAGTAAGGAACCAAGAAACAACAATTCAACAGCTGCAAGACGATGCCGAGAGAAATAACATAAGATTAATAGGCATAAATGAAAAAGCAGGGGTCAATACTAATGACCTACGATGTCTATTCACAGAAATAATAGCAGAAAACTTTCCAAACATGGGAAGAGAATCTGAAATGCAGGTAACTGAGGCATACAGAACCCCAATTAACCACAACCAAAATAAATCCTCACCCAGACATATAATAATAAGGGTATCAGAAATATAGCACAAAAACAAAATACTAAAAGCTGTCAGAGAAAAGAAACAGATCACCTATGAAGGAAAGCCTATCAGAATCACAGCAGACTTCTCCACACAAACCTTTAAGTCTAGAAGAACTTGGAGTGAAGTATTTCAAATCCTGAAAGAAAATAACTTTCAACCCAGATTGATGTATGCTGCAAAACTATCCTTAAAAATTGATGGAGAAATAAGATACTTTCATAACAAAGAAGAACTGAAGAAATTTATGGCCACCAAACCAACACTACAAAGAGTACTGAAAGACACTCTAGAAAGAGACAAAGATAGCCACAATCTTAAGAACAACAACAAAAGGAAACCACTAAGCAGGGCAAGTAATTAAACAGAAAATGTAGAAAACCAACAACAGAAAGATATCATGACAGGGATGAGCTGGTACGTATCAGTTATATCAATCAATGTAAATGGTCTCAACTCACCAATAAAAAGAAACAGACTAGCAGAGTGGGTTAAGAAGCAAACCCCAACAATATGCTGTGTATAAGAAACACATTTCACTCAAAATGAAATTCACAGACTAAAAATCAAAGGCTGAAAAACAATACTCCATGCAACAGGAACCCAGAAAAAAGCAGGGGTAGCTATTATGTTTTCAGACAATGCAAACTTCAAACCAAGAATGATCAAAAAAGATAAAGAAGGTCACTACATACTTGTTAGGGGAAAACTTCAAGAGGAAGAGATTACAATCATAAATATATATGCACCAAATATGGGAGCACCCAACTATGTAAGACAATTCTTAATAGACATGAAAAACCAAATAAACAACAATACAGTTATAACAGGGGACCTTGTCACAGAGAGATAGATCAACCAAACAAAAAATCAGCAAAGAAATAGCAGAACTGAATCAAGCTTGTGAACAAATGGACCTAGTAGCTGTATACCGAGTATTCCACCCATCAACATCAGAATACACATTCTTCTCAGCTGCACATGGGTCATTCTCTAAAATAGATCATATACTGGTCCACAAAGCAAGCTTAAGTAAATACAAGCAAACAAATAATTCCATGCACATTATCTGACCACAGCGCAATAAAATTGGAAATGAATGACAAAAAAAATTAAAATAACTGCATAAACACATGGAAATTAAATAACACCCTCCTAAATAACCAATGGGTCACAGAAGAAGTTAAAGAAGAAATTAAACAATATCTACAATTGAATGAAAATGCAAATACAAATTACCGGAACCTGTAGGATACAATGAAAGCAGTCCTCAGAGGGAAATTTATAGCACTAAACTCTCATATCAGAAAAACGGAAAGAACACACATAAACAACCTCATGCTGCACCTCAAACTTCTAGAAAAACAAGAGCAAGTCAAGTCCAAAGCCCAAAGAAGGGAGGAAATTATTAAGATTAGAGCAGAAATTAATGCAATTGAAACTAAGAAAACAATACAAAGAATTAATGAATCAAAGAGTTGGTTCTTTGAAACAATAAATAAAATTGATAAACCCCTAGCCAACCTTATCAAGAAGAGGAAAGAAAAAACTCAGATCCATGCAATAAGAAACGAAAAGGGTGAAATCACTACAGACCCGGTGGAAATACAGAAGATCATCAACACCTACTTCGAAAACCTTTACTCATATAGATTCGATAACACAGAAGAAATGGACAGATTCGTAGAAACCCATGAATTACCAAAGCTGAACCAAGAAGACGTAAAGCTCCTGAATAACCCAATTTCAGCTAATGAAATTGAAAATGTAATTAAGACCCTACCAACAAAGAAAAGCCCAGGCCCTGATGGATTCACTGCTGAATTCTATAAGAAATTCAGGGAAGACTTAATGCCAACACTCCTCAAACTCTTCAATGAAATCGAAAGGGAAGCAAGTCTCCCTAACTCATTCCTGGAAACAAGTATTA
>RJWM01025788.1:0-28870 GCA_004363535.1 Dasyprocta punctata | reverse complement strand
TTTTTTTTTGGTACTAGGGGTTGAACTCACAAACTTGAGCCTGCCAGGCAGGTGCTTATACCACTGAGCTAAATCCCTGGCCCTATTTTTTGAGACAGGGTCTCACTATGTAGTTCAGGCTGGCCTTGAACTCACTTGTAGCCTCAGCTGGTCTTGAACTCACAACAATCCTCCTGCTTTAGCCTGTGCTGGGATTAAAGGCAGGTGCCACCATGCCTGACTTATCGATATATATATATTTTTTTGAGACAGGGTCTTGCTGTGCAGTTCAGGCTGGCCTTGAACTCACTATGTAGCCCAGGCTGGCCTTGAACTCACTATGTAGCCCAGGTTGGCCTTGAACTCACTATGTAGCCCAGGCTGGCTGCAAACTCCTTGCAATCCTCTTGCCTCAACCTCCCAAATGCTGGCATTACAGTTGTGTGCCACTACGCCCGGCCCTACTATTAGTTTTTTCGCAGTTGCCCCCCGCACTATTAATTTTGAGAGGAGACTACCACACTGTTTTCATAATGGGTTTAGCAGTTTATATTCCCACTATAGTGCTTAAGGGTTCTCCTTGCTCCAGCACTGCCAGCATTGTTAACTTCTGTCTTTTTAAAAATCCCTCCTTCATTGCTGGAGAATGGATTCAGGGCCTGGGGCATGCTGGCCAAGTACTTTACCATGGAGCTGCATTTCCAGCTCAACTTTTGTCTTTGTGATGGTAGATTTTTTTCCCTAGTATTGGGGATTGAACTCGGGCATTCTGCCACTGTTCCAAACTCTCTCCCTCCCTCCCTCCCTACTTATTTATTATTTTGAGACAGATCATCTGAGTTGCCCAGACTGGTCTTGAACTTGTGACTGTCTTGCCTCAGCCTCCCTCAGAGCTAGCATTTCAGGTGTGCATGAGCATGTGACATATTAACAAGCGTGTGTTTATTTTGGTTTTGATTTGCATGTGCCCGATGATTAGTGATTTGAACAGTTTTTCATATACTCATTGGCCATTTGTGTGTTTCCTTTGGAGAATGTCTATTCGGGTCCTTTGTCAATCCCTGCTTCCTCTTCCTCTTTTACATTACTGGGGACAGAGCCTAGGAGGGTTTACCACTGAGGTATCCCCATGGCCCCTTTTTCTCCATGTTTTTAGGATTGCTTTCCCAATTTAAAAAGTGGGTTGTTTTCTAGTTATTGAGTTCCTTATATAATTTGTATATTAGCCCTTTATCAGTTGTGTGGCTTGTAAATATTTTATCCTATTTGGTAAGTTGTCTGTCACTTTGTTTTGTTCATCGGCTCTTTGGCTGTGAAGAATTGTTTTAGTTTGATATAATCTCATTTGTTTATTTTTGTTCTTGTTCCCAGAGCTTTTAGTGCTATACACAAACAAACAAATAGTCACTGTGTAGGTCAGTACCAAGATGCTTGGTTCATACATTTTCTTCTAGTAGTTTTACAGGTTCAGGTCTTATGATTAGGTCATACATCCATTCTGAGTTTATTTTTGTATCTGGCATGAGATGAGGCTCTAATTTCATTCTTCTGCAGATGGATGCCAAGTTTTCCTAATGCCATGTATGGAAGAGACTGTCTTCCCATGCTGTGTGCTTAGGGATTTTACTGAAGACCAGTTGACTATAAATGTGTGGATTTGTTTCTGGGCCCTCTGCTCTGGTTTATGTCTGTGTTTATGCCAGGACCATGCTGTTTTGATTATTATAGTTTTGTAGTGTACTTTAAAAAAATTTAATTTATTAGTACATGTTTGTTGTACCTAATGATTACATTCATTATGGGGAGTTGGTACATGTACACAATACATCTTAATTCCTTTTATTTCCCCTTTGATGCCCCTCCTTCTCTCTTCCCTTATTCTCTTGCTGTACTGTATTTTTGAAATCAGGCAGCATCATGTCCTAACTTTGTTTCATCTTGTTTAAGCGTCCTTTGGTACCTGGGGTCTTTGTGGTTCTATTTGAATTTTAGGACTTTTTAATAGGCAAAGAATGACATTGGTATTTTGATAGTTTTGACTAAATCTGTAGATCATTTTGTGGACATTTTAACAATATTAATTCTTCCAGCATAGGATATCTTTGTACTGTATCTTCTTCAATTTCATTCATCAGTTTTTTTTTTTACAATTTTCATTATCTTTTACCTCCTTGATTAAATTTATTCCTAAGTATTTTATTTTTTGATGGTTTTACAGGATTCTTTTCCTAATTCTTGTTTTGAATAGTTTATTGTTGGTGTTAAAAATGCAACTGATTTTCTTTTTTTTTTGTGGCATTGGGGATTGAACTCACAACTTTGCGCCTGCCAGACAGGCACCTAAGCCATTGAGCCAAACTCCCAGCCTTAGTTTTTTGAGGCAAGGTTGCACTATGTAGCTCAGGCCGGCCTTGTGCTTGCATTGTAGCCCAAGCCAGCCTCGAACTCACGAAGTTCCTCTTACCTCAGCCTCCCGAGTGTTGGGATTAAAGGCGTGTGCCACCACGCCTGGCACAACTGATTTTCATATACTGATTTTGTATCATGCAGCTTTACCAATTTATTAGTCATAAGTTGTTTTTGTTTTGTTTTGTTTTTGAGACAGGGTCTCCCTATGCAGTTCAGACTGGTCTTGAACTCACTTTGTAGTGCAGGCTGGCCTTGAACTTGCAATGATTCTCCTGCCTCAGCCTCCTGAGTGCTGGGATCACAGGCAACACAGTGGAGGAAGGAAGAGTTCCTGGAACGCAGAAGAGAATGCCCGGGCACTTCTTGGCGCTCCTAGGTACTGTGACGACAGTCAGTAGAAAATAACAGTACCATGGAGAGAGGACTGCTAATGGCTCTGCCCCTTAGCAGTGAGCATTTGGGCCATCCTAGCTGCAGAGGACCATGACCAGCCTTGGTGCTGCAACCCAAGTGTAAAGGAATGGGTACAGGAGGAAGGTATACTATTTCTAAATGGCATGTGACTAGTGACAGGAATAGGGGCTGTCGTGGTTGTTAGCATTTTCTTACTTTGATATAAATGTATTTGTGTATGTATTAACTAATTTTTTCTTCTCCTTTTCATTCCTCTACTATCTACTGTGTATTACTCATAGTTCACCTTTAACCTCAGTATTTGAGTTTCAGGATATCAAAGGAAGAATGTGGAGTTGGGCATGGTGATGCATGTCTACAATCCCAGCACTTGGAAGGCTGAGGTAGGAGTATCGCCAAGACTTCGATCCCAGTCTAGGCCACATAGTGAGTTCAATGCCAGCCTGAACTACATAGCGAGACCCCATGTCAAAAAACCAAACCAGGGCTGGATGTGTTGGCGCACACCTTTAATCCCAGCACTCGGGAGGCTGAGGTAGGAGGAGTGTTGTGAGTTCGAGGCTGGTTTGGGCTACAATGCGAGTGCAAGGCTGGCCTGAGCTACATAGTGTGACCCTGCCTCAAAAAACTAGGGAGTTTGGCTGAATGGCTTAAGCACCTGTCTGGCAGGCGCGAGGTTGTGAGTTCAATCCCTGGTGCCGTGAAAACAAAACAAAGCAACAAACAAACAAACAAAAAAACCAAACAAAAAACCAACAACAACAACAACAAAAAACCCAAACCAGGGCTAAGGATCTAGCTCAGTGGCTCAAGCACTTGTCTGGTAAGCATGAGGTTGTGAGTTTGATCCGGGTTACAAAACAAACAAACAAACAGAAAAAAACAAAAACAACAACAATAAAAAAACACAAACCAACAACGAGAATGAGATTCAGCTAGAAGAGGCATGAACAAGTCCAAAGATAGGTAAAGGGTTTTTGTATGCACCTTCAGAGAGTGGAGTAGGGTGTTTTCGGTTGTATGACGTGAAAGTATGATTTTCTGTTTTTTGAAGTTAGTTAGGGTTAAAGGGGGTATCATGGATGCCAGGTTGGCGAGGCATTGACTCTGGTGACTTTGTATCATGCCAGGTACCAAGCTTGTAATTCCGGAACTCAGGAGACTGAGGCAGGAGGATTGCTGAGTTTGAGGGCAGCCTGGGCTACATAGTGAGTCTAAGACCAGCCTGAACTGCATAGTGAGACCCTGTCTCAAAAGAACAAAACAAAACAAAAGACACCAGCTGCTCCTGGAGATCACATGATGTCTGACGTTGGAGGTGGGAAGGGAGGCATGGGTCCCAGTCCTCTGTCACTTGCTTCTCGTCCTTCTCCAGTTAGCTCTTTTGTGGGCTGAGGCACAGAGGCACCACCTGCGTGGACTGCTCCACCAGCTCCCATGACTGCGTTCACTTATAATGATTCCGCCTTTGTCCTTAGATCACAGTCCAAGACGGCTCAGGAGGGACATGGGAACAGTTTCGTCTTCTTGTCTCAAAGAATACTCCATTTTCAGAATACTCCACTTGTTTTAATTATGAGACACAGGACCTGACACCCACAATTTAGAGGACCTGACACCCGCAGGACCTGACACCCACAATTTCTTTTGACTCATAGTTTCAGGAATTTCTGCTGTGTCCAGCAGGCTGAAACACAGAAAGGCCATTGTGGAAGGCCTTGGTGGAGGAGAGCTGCTTACATCATGGTGGCCAGGAAGTGGAGCAAGAGAGGGGGGGCTGGTGAGGGAGACGCACCCTCCAGCTGACACCCACTGACTGCCTGCAATCAGACTCCACCCATGATCCAATCGCCTTCCAAACACATGCTCTGTGGGCTCTGGGGGCTATTTTAGATCTAAACCTTAACAGACTGTACACAATATTTTTGATATCACTTGTAATTTTGGCCTGTTGATAACATGACAGAAATTTCCATAACAATAAATACTTGAAAAATGAAAACTCACTATTAGAGAACAGGCTTTTTCTTGAGACAAAGTTTTGCTATGCTTTGAACTCACTATATAGCCCAGGCTGGCCTTGAACTTGAGATCCTCCTGTTTTAGGCATTACAGGCCTGTGTTACCGTACCTAACACCAGATCTTCTTTGTCTTTTTTGATACAGGGTTTCGCTATGCAGTTCATGCTGGCCTTGAACTCACTTTGTAGCCTAACCTGGCCTTGAACTCACAGCGATCCTCCTGCCTCAGCCTCACAAGTGCTGGGATAACAGGTGTGTGCCACCACACCACGATACCAGGTCTTCTCTTGAGATATTCTCAATCATTATTGAATGGTCAGGAAGTACAGAAGCACAAAGAACACTAGCACCAGAGTCCTGGATGTGCCTAAAACAATGCCATTTCATTGTTTTCTGCTTCAAGGAAAAAATAATATGTATTAATTGTAGGGAATTTGGTTATCACAAGGATGCTGATAACATTTTGGTAATTATTCTTGAAGTGTTTGTTTAATGTACATAATTACAATGTAAGTGTACCCATAAGCACATTTTATTTTATTTTTTTACTTTTTTTGTTAGTACTGGGGATTGAACTCACAACCTCACACCTGCCAAGCAGGTACTTAAGCCACTGAGCCAAACTTGTGACCCTGTTTTTTTTGAGGCAGGGTCGCACTATGTAGCTCAGGCTGGCCTTGCGCTCACGTTGTAGCCCAAGCCGGCCTTAAACTCACAACGCTCCTCCTACCTCAGCCTCCCGAGTGCTGGGATAAAAGCCGTGCGCCACCACGCCCGGTAACACATTTTATTTTTATAAAAATCAAATCACATTTAAATTCTGTTTTAACAAGACTCTCTCCTATTCTGTATCATGAATATTTGTCTCTGGATCATTAGCTAGTCCTTGGGTCAACCACATAGTTTTTACTTTGCAGTGTTCCATTTCCTGGATATATAATCCTTTGCTTAACTCAATCTCTTATTGTTATTCAGACTATTTTCTGTTTTCTTTAGTTAAATAAAAAATAAAGATAATGTTGAGATAAATATTCTTCATTAATCCTCCTAACACAATTTTTTTTTAATTGAGTAGCTGCTCTGTGCCAGGCACGAAATAGCCCCATCTTTATTTCTGTAAGGTTAAATCATTCAACAAATGCGTCCTGGGACACAGAAGGCATAAACAGGGGGAGCGCGTCAATGTAAAATCTGACATTCAGTTTTATAAAACAAAACTTTCTGGAGCTCTTGGAATACAGCATTACCGACTCACGCTTTGGAGTCCCTCTGACATTCACGTGCGTTCGTCTAACTAACTGTGGTTTACCGCCATGAAGTGAGAGCGTGAGAGTTGGCTCAGGGACCCCAGGACCCTTTGCTCACCTGAGCTCCCCGGCGCTGCCCCGCCGCAAGCCTGGAGCGAGCGAGCGCGGCTGCGGAGCGCACGGGATCCGCGGCTGCGCCGAGGCGGGGTCGCGCACAGGACGGGGACCGGGCGGCCCCAGGCATCCTGGCTGAGGCTAGGGGGCCGCTGGGCGGGAACCAGTAGCGATCTGTCAGGAACAGGCTGGAGCCAGGCCCACCGTCCCACGCCCAGTCCCGCGGGCCCAGGAGGGACAGGCGGGCACGGGGTGCGCAGGAAGGGGAGAGGGCGCGTTCCCGCCCCGGACCGCACTTCCCCAAGGTGCCGCCGTCACGTTGGGCCCGGGGCGGTGGCGGCAGGCGGCCTCCGCCGACCTCTTGGGGTCTCCGCGAAATAGAAAGTCGAAGTCGTTGGGACGGAATGTGCCGTTTGCCCGCAGTTTTGGCGGCGCCCTGCCTCGTGCGGCCACGGTGAAGCCTGAGTCACAGGAGGTGCCCGGGCCGAGCACGGCCTCCGAGCTCCGGGCTCCGCGCCCGCCTCTGCCTCCTCCTCCTCGGAGCAGGGCAGCCGCGCGGGCCGGGGTCGCTCCGCCCGCTTGCTCGTCCCCGGCTCTGACTCACGGCCGGGCCCAGGTCGGCGTCTCCACCCTCGGCGCGCCGCTCCGCCTCCTCCGCTCCCGCCCAGTGCAGCCGGGACGCGGCGGTGACTGCGCTTAGGGCCGTGCACCGTCTGCGGGAGCCCGCGGCACAGCGAGGTGCCTCGCCCTACCTAGAGACCCGACGCCCGAGAGCCAGGACCCCGAGCGGACCCTTCAGGATGCGCGGCCCCCAGCTCCCCAGCGCGCTCCTCCTGCTCTGCCTGGGCGTCGCAGCTCTGGCCGCCAGGCCCGGGTAGGACCAGGGTGCAGGGGGCAACGAGGGGTGCAGGGAGTGACGAGGGGTGCAGGAGGGGTACAGGGAGTGACGAGGGGTGCAGGGAGTGACGAGGGGTGCAGGGTGTGCGGGGATCGTGGGTGCGGGGTTGCGGCACGAAGGGGTGTTGGGGCATCAGGGGTGGGGGATTTGGTGCCAGGGCGGGGCAGATTAGGTCAGCGTCAGGGTTTAGGGATAGGGTTAGGGTTATCCTTATGGTTAGGCTTTAGGGTTTAGATCAGGGTCAAAGTCAGGGCCTGGGACTGAGGGAGACCGAACACTGTGCGCAGCAGTTAGGGTTCCAGTCAGGATCTGGGTCAGGGTCAGGGAGAGGGTTGATGATCAGAGTTAGATTTAGGGTTTAGGGTGGGAGTCAGGGGCCAGGCTTCAGGAGACTCAGCGCTGTGCGGCCTGGTCTGCAGCCTGGGTCCCCTAGGTGGCTTCAGGTTGGCTCTGAGCGAGACAGTTACCTTCTACGTTCAGAATATCCTAGAGTTTTTCTGGCCATAACAACTTTCTAAAGAAAGTCGTTTTATTTTTAGTCCTCGCTGCCTCTGCCTTCTGTTTCTCAGATTTTTGCTCCCAAACAGTGGTTTCTATCACACACACATTTTTTTTTTTTCTTTCTAAACAGTAATGCCTGACCTTTGGCTTCACAATGTATGACTGAAGGAACTGGAGTAGGGGTTCAAGTGCAGATGTGGAAGGATGACTAGCAAGAACTCCTAGCTGGTAGAAAGCGCCCCATTCCCACAGACGTGCAGTCCAGCCCCAGCCTCCAGCTTCAGCACCAAAGTGCTACTTTAGCCACCTTCCAGGCAGTCCTGCCCTGGGATTCCCTCCACAGATGGTTCATTTTTCTGCTGGTTCATGTTTCCATCCGTGGGACTGGATGATTCTTTCCTTGGGTGATGCACAGCATAAAGATTTTAATAAGAAACAGGCAAAGTCCTAGTCTGCCTTTTTTTTTCTCTCTCTTAGCCAAGGCAATAATCCCACTGGGATGAGGTTATCTGTAAAGGAAGAGCTTGGGACTTGCGTTTTGCGTGTCCTGTGTGAGCCACTTACACAGTACCTCCTCCTGGGCCATTTGTGGTTAATAAGAGGCTGCACATGACACAGGCTTCAGCGTTATAACTGTGTTTTGGGAATTACTCCTGTTTCAGTAGCATTTCAGTGTATTGCCAAATAGAGCAGCAGGGCAGAGCTAACAGTGCCATGTACAGTGGGCACAGTTTGGGGAGTTTATTCACTGTCTTTAAAATCTGAGGTTCACAAAAGACTGGAGCTGTGAGGATAAGAAACTGTGTTTTCCCTTGTTGGGGACCCCTTAGGCCCAGTTTTCTGGTGACAGCCCCAGGGAGCATCAGGCCGGGAGGAAATGTGACTGTCGGGGTGGAGCTCCTGGAACACAGCCCCTCGCAGGTCACTGTGAAGGCCGAGGTGCTCAAGAAGGCGTCAAACCTAACCGTCTCTGTCCTGGAAGCGGAAGAAGTCTTTGAGAAAGGTAAGGTTAACTGTGTAGACTTACTCTTGTGTAGCAATCATTGCAATATGTTGCTCGAGTGAGTGGAGCATAGGAACCCAAATTTGTGGTGACTCACATTTAATTCTCGCTCGCGCGTGTGGTGTCTAACACGGTCTTCCTCCGGGCTCTTCTGAGCAGGCATCCAGAGACCCAGGTTGTTTCCCTTGGACTGTGTCATCAACACGTGGTTCCCTGGGGACAGCACACATTCTCACCTGGAGGCTTGGTGGGCCTGCCACGCCACCAGGTTTGAGGCAGAGGTGGCTGGGTGAAGGGGCTGGCCCTGCTGTCTTGTTTTGAGTTTGAATTCTAATCTGGTCTAACATTATATTTGAATTGATGAGTGCCTTCTTTATAAATGCTAAGGGAAAAATAATTTTAGGGGTCAGTACTTACATTTTTGTCATTAAAATGAACAGTTATTGTAATTTTTCCTAGTTGCAAGTGCTAAACCCAAATCACTTATGATTCTGCCACCTGAATATAAACTATTTACCAATTTTTTTTTTTTTGTGGCACCAGAAATCAAACTCACAGCCTTGTGCCTGCCAAGCAGGCACTTAAGCCACTGAGTCAAACTCCCAGCCTTCTGAGTATAAACTATTAATTAGAGGCATGTGTAGATATTTGTCAGAGGTCAGAAACTGAAACAGAAATGCCTGTAATTTTTTTTTTTTTTTTGGTACCAAGGATCAAACTGTCAACCTCACACTTGCCAGGCGGGTGCTTACGCCGCTGAACTAAATCCCTGGTGATTCCTGTAATATTAAGTTATTTTTTTAAAAAAAGAAATCATTTAAGGGCACATAGTGAAAGGTGGATGAGATTCTATAACAGTTCTTTATATAAATTGATCCTCTGCTCACTAGAGAAGTTAATATTATCATCAAGTGAGATGCAATACAGGTTTATTTGCATCTGTGGCTCTTTCTCCAGTAGAAGCTGACTGACTGGATGAGTGAGTTCTAAATCAGAGTCAGGAAGAGGGTTGTGTGTGGGGGGAACGGTGTCAGGGTGGTGGGCGACCTTGTTTCTCTGGAGAGGAAGTGTAGATTAATTCTCGAATCTCCAGTTGAGGTTAGCACCCCTACCACATGTTGGTTATGAGAATTTGGGCTGGTTATATAGTTGCTCCGAGCATTAGTTTCCTCCTCTATAAGGTGCAGATAACGAAAGTGACTTCTCTGGATAAAGTTATGTAGTACCTATTAGGCCCACAATACACAGCGATTGTCAGTGTTATTTGCAGTAATACTGAAGAAGATACAGAAAGCATCATTTCATTTTTCACGTGGGGGCAGACCTCACTTTTGACTACTGAACTGTCATTTCTGAAAATCAGTGAACCCTGGTCTTATGAGAGTAACACTAAAGTATTAAATCATGGGACATAATACTGAAGGTAGTTCCATACTCATTATTTATCTTTTTCTTGTTTTTGGTACCGGGGATTGAATTCACGACCTCGTGCTTCCCAGGCAGGCACTCTTGCTACTGAGCTAAATCCCCAGCCCTCATTATTTATCATTAAGAACTGATAATTTTGACTGGGTGTGGTGGTGCACACCTGTAATCCCAGCACTTGGGAGGCTGAGGCAGGAGGATTGCAAGAGTTTGAGGCCAGCCTGGGTTTAGATAGTGAGTTCAAAGCCAGCCTGAACTACATAGCAAAACCCTGTCTCAAAAATCAAAACCAAACCAAACCAAACCAAACAAACAAAAAGAATTGATAATTTTGGCTCTACTGCAGTTTTAACTGCAATCTAAAGGTCCAGAATTACATGATTTTGATAAATAGTTGAGCTTTGCTTGGGTATTTACATGCGCTTATTCTAGAACTTCTCCTACTACTGTTTTTCTGCAATTTCCTTCATCAGTCTCTCTTGTGAGGGTACTTGCCATTGTGGCTAGGTTTTTCACTTTCTTCTTAGGCATTTTTCTTTCGGGAAGGGCTGCCGTCATCCACCCCCGGGTGGGCTCGAGTGCTGTACTCAGGACAGGGGTCAGAAAGCCACGTCCTGGGGGCAGAATGGACCTCTGAAGAGGAAGCAAGGAAAACGCTACTTCTCTCACAGTGGGTTTTGACTCTGCTGTGGACAGTTTCGTGGAAGCCGCCGTTGGCAGGAGGATTCTCCCTCTTTCAAAGCAGAGTGACCCTCTGTTATCAGGGGCTGTGAGTATTGTTCTCGGGGCAGATGCTTCCTGTAACGTGAGGAGTTAAGAATCTCCTTGTTCTCACATCTTTTGCTTTATCTGACGTCTCCAGTTGTAACGATAAGTAGATAAATCAAGAATTCTAAATCTGCAGTCTGCATCTTCATAGAATTCCTGTTTTGTTCTGTATTTTTTCTCTATCTTGTACTACAAGCAAGTGCGGTTTAGATCTGACCGCTTCATTGGATTTCTATGAATCCCCCCAGGAGGAGGTTTATCTTCTAGTAGAACTGAGCAGAGGGTTTGTCTTTGAATGCTTGTTTTCAGCAGTCTTGGGCTTCTTTGCAATCCCTGAGTTGCGGCGGGGGCATCTTGCTTCACCAGAATGTGTTTCTGGTAATACTAAAGGCTTGAGTTTAGATAGTGATTGCAGAACGTGCTTTAATCAATGCAGAAAAACAGACTTTTTCTTTGGGAGAGGTTCATTTATTTGCTTGACATATGTGGGGGAATTTTTATTTACTTGAGGCCAGGAGCACTGGTTACATTACAATTAGTCATTTAAAAATATATTAATCCTGTGTTTACTGGGGATTGATTATTATTATTTTTATTTTTGGTGAATATCAGCTTTTTAGAGAAAGTGTTTCTACCAAAGGTTTTAGAATTCTGTAAGAAGTATTGAGGCCTCTTTTTTTCTGCCACTGAGTTTTTTTTTTTTGGTGCTGGAAATCAAACTCAGGACCTTGTGCTTGCCAAGTAGGTGCTTGTACTGCTCAGCTTTATCCCCGGCCCTCAGTGCCTCTTTTTTTTTTTTGTCTGTTTGTTTTTGTTTTTTTTTAGACAAGGTCTCACTATTCATTTCAGGCTGGCTTGAACTCACTGTGTAGTCCAGGTTGGTCTCAAGTTCAAGGCAATCCTCCTGCCTCAGGCTCCTGAGTGCTGGACCTACAGGCGTGTGCCACCACACCTAGCTTTCGATGCGTTTAGTGGTGCAATTCAAGCTTTCCAGTGCTTATCATTATTGCCCTCATGCTGGCAGTATTAATGCCATCTTCTCTACAGTGAATGCAGCTAGGTTCATGATCTTATCTTCTTCTACATAGAGCTAGTTTAGTAAGCATAATTAACAAGACATAGAGTTCATCAAGAGTATGTAGCAGGGGAGAGAGGATGGAGCGCTTGTGACTAGGAACAGGGCATGTTAGATGTTAGGTGGAGATTTTTCTCTTCCCTTTGCAGTTTTCTGTCCTAGTGCAGTGTTGCTCTGCAGTTCCATACAAATCAAGAAAGAAGTGAAGCACATTGATTTACAGGTCAGAAATAAGAACTCTCATCTTATCTGTTAAGGCAATTGAATTAGTTTGATGTCCTTGAAGTCCTAATCTGCATCTTATTTTCCTTTCTTGTTATATTATTTAAAACTTTCCTTTATAAATATTCACTATTTTTCCTGAGCAAAATTCATTTCCAATAACAGAGAGCTTAACCTCTCGGCCTCCATTAGTGAATTCGAGATCACCGTTTCACAAAAACCTAATGAAAGCCAAGCCTGAGCTGAAATTGCCTGCGAGACATTTGGGGGCTCTGCGTGGCCTCTCCTGACAGAGAGGTCCCTACCAAGCCCCCTTTGGTTCTCCCTGAGGTGCTGGGATGAGTTGGTGCAGGTCTGTATCCTTTGATCACTTGCTTTTTCTTTTTGCGTTAAAATACCAGAGGGTTGATGGAGTGTGTTTACCTTCTAGTTTTTGAGAATTAAAAATCTGTTTTGTCTTTTAACCGTCTTTCTCACTTTTACTAAGGGGGAATTTTTTCTTTTCCATCTTGGTCAGATAAGGGTGAAAATTAAAAAAAAATTGACATATTAGCTGAAAAATTTAAAAAAGCAAAACCAAAAACAAACACATCCAGTTAAGTTCGGATGGCTTTCTGGTGGGAACAAAGCTCCCAAGTGTACGCCTCTTGCTGCCTAGATCAAAATCAGCTCCAGGTTCTTGTGAAAGTGGCTTAATGAGTAGTGTGTGGGCATGTCTCCCAGACCGGTTTCCGCAGGCAAGCCTGAGGCTCCCCGGGCATTAGTTTAAAGGGCATAGGCTCTTTGCTCCCAGGTCTGTGCTGTGGGGTGGGATCCCTGTGAACGAATAGGTTGGGGCTGCGAATGAGGCACCGTAGTGTTGTAGATGTGCTTGGGATCGGGAACCAGGCTCCCTGGATGCTGGTGCTGTGGGCAGTCCTGATCTCACCAGACATCCGTCTTGTCATGTGGGAAGCACTGCCTTATATGATTCCATGCTTATTGCAAGCGTTAAACAAGGTAACGTGTTGAAAACCCTTAACGCGGGAATCATTCCAGAAAATAGTAGCTGTTGTTATTAGAAGAGAATAGGAACAGTTCATGTCCAAGGCAGTGATTTATCACCTGTTGATGATCCGAACTCTATAAAAGGTATAAAAGGTAAATAGATTCGTGAGAGAGAAGGGGAAGAGATTTAACACATGGAATATTGAGTTTCCTCGTAGTGCCAGGGACTTTATGTGCAATATTAATTTTTACTGTCCTGTGAAATAGGCACTATTATCTTCATTTTGTAAGTGAAGAAACCGAGGTTAAGAGAAAACAATTTCCCTGACTTCACCAACTGAATAAATGGTAAAGTTAGTTCTGTTTGAGGTCCATAAGGTATTTTTTTGGTTTTGTTTTGTTTTGTGGTGCTGGGAATTGAACCGAGGGCCTTGTGCATGCTAGGTTCTCTGCCACTGGACACCTACAACTCTATAAGGTTTTTTTACTGCCTGGAGGACTAAAAGACTCAAGACTAAAACATTTTTTGTTTGCTTCATTTGGGGGTTTCTTTTCTTTTCTTTGCTTTTCTTCTTTGAGACAGGATCTTGATAAGAAGTCCAGGTTGGCCTTCAGTTTGCTGTGTAACCTGGGTTGGTTTTGAACTTGTGATCCTCCTGCCTCAGCCTTCCAAGTGCTGGGTTTGTAGGTGTGAGCCATGCCTGGCTTCATTTTGATGCAATGTTGTATAGTCACCTTCCTTGAAAATCATTTTCATATTTGCTTGTAGTCATTTAATCTGAGCTCTAATGAAACCTAGTTTGGATCTAAGAATTACAAGATGAAATGCCAGTTTCCTTCTAACTTGTTATGAGCGTCGTAGAGTTTAGGAGCTGGAAGGGACCTCAGAGATAGTGAGCTACTTTGTGCCGAAGAGACAGAAGAGGCGCTGTGTTGGAGGACTTTTCCAAGGTCGTATTTGTTTGCGGTGGCTAACCTGGAAACAGATTGTAGGCTTCCTAAACTTCAGCCCACTGCTATTTCCATTGTTCTGTAGGAAGCTTTCCTAACACGTGGGTGCCATGTGTAGGACCTGTGATGTATTTGCAAATGTTGCTTCTTCTGATTTGGAAGAAAATAAGGCTAAGCAGTTTAGAAGATGCCTCCTTGCACATTTGTGCACATTTGTGCACATCTTGTTTCAGCTTGAGGTGGAGCTGCTCTTTGTGGGCTAATGGTTTTGCATGGGCCTGGGCTTGGCTACGAGGATCACAGATCTTTAAAAAATGAAATTCTAGTGCTGTGTTTTGCACAGTGTGTGTGGTAATTATTAAAAGTGGAGATTCAAGGCCACCCTTGAGACATGGGTAAGGTATGGGAACCTAAATTTTAAACTCAGCCGTCACCGCTGGTGATTCTTAGCCACGTTAGCAGGAGAACAACTACAGTTTTATGTCTCACATATTGTACTTCCACCAAGCCATGGAATCCTTGAGTGAGCTTGTGCCTTGGCCGGCCTGTTGCTATTTACAGTGCCTTCACTTTGCCTTCTGAGCCCCTCACCTTAAGCAGCAGTGGCACTTTTCAGCAGTGGAGAGACAGGTCTTGGGGCTTGCTGGTGAATCAACGGTTCGGTGAAGTTGAAAGTAAACACACTAATTCTAAACTTCATTAAATTTGTGCCTGTCTTCTGACACTGACTGAGTCATCGTGTTCTGGTGACTCACCGAAAGGCTGGGTGGAAATAGAAATCAAATCCTGTAGGAACTTGGGCGGAGTTGATGTTTATCCTTTATGTTCAGTTAAGATGGCTTTATAGTGCTGAAATGAGTTGTTTTCTCAAAGATGTTTTCCTTCATTAACTTACTATTCATTGACTGTTTTGCTTTGTATGAAGCATGAATAAATGGGTGGGAAGGTTAGGGAATAAGAGGAAGGAGACAATTGGAGGATCCAGAAGATTAATATATAAAATTAAAAGCACACGGGGACTGCTCCATGGGTACTAACTTGTAATATCAGGTAAAATAAATTGGATGGGATTTGTAGCTCAAAAGACTGGGTGAATACTGTTACCACACATACGCACACACACATGCTACAGAAAGTGGAGTTTGCATTTCTTGTTTGTATAAAAAGTCCTATGTGGTTTGCAAACAGTGCTTCCTGTGTATAACTCTGCGCCTGGTACTGTTACCTTTTGTTTCCAGAGGGATACAGATGTCTATTCATAAATGTCCCACCTCTGCTCTGCGTTCAGCATCTGGTCAGAACGGTCACTTTGCAGAGCAGAAAAGGGAGGGACGTGCTGGAAGACAGCTGGTGGGTGAGTGGTGGGCATGAGGAGATAGCGTGTGTGTGTGGGTGTGTGTGTGTGCATGTGTGTGCATGTGTGTGCCAGTGGTGCTGAGGACTGAACCCAGGGCCTTCACATTGAGCCTCAGCCCTTTTAATTTTTCATTTTGGGGCACGGTCTCACAAAGTTGTGAAGTTGCCCAGGCTGGGTTGAGCTTGCAATCCTCCTGCCTCAATCTCCCAGACTGCTGGGATGACAGGTGTGCACCACCATGCCTGACAAGATAATGGTTTTGTGTGTGTCTTCTGAAAAGATGTTTCATTCTGCTCTGGATATGAGTGGGGAGAGGCATTTGGGAGGAGATGTCCAGATAACTGGAAATTATTGCTAAAGAGCCAGTTTAAGACATTGTTTTCATAGAGACCCATAATATTCAAAATCTTGAGAATACAGGAGGTATACAAGAGAGAACATATGGGGAGAACAAGACCTGTAACAGAAGCATGGGAGCAGGAAAGTAAGTCAGTGTAAGGGCCGGGAGTCTGGCTCAGTGGCCTAAGGGCCTGTTTGGCAGGTGCGAGGTTGTGAGTTTGATACCCAGTACTGGGGACTGCCATCGATCAGTCAGGGATGGGGTGACTGAAGAGTACACTGTCTCAGAAACCCATGGAGAAGGAGCTTCAGAGAAGGAAGGTTATTTTGTTTGTTTTTTTGAGACTGAATCTTGCTGTGTAGTCCAGGAACTCATTGTGTAGGCCACGCCTAGAACTGGTGGTGATCCTCCTGCCTCAGCCTCCTAACTGCTGGGATTACAGGCATGCCCCATCATGCCCACCTTGGAAGGTTTTAATGGTACCAAGGAACCCAGAAAATTAGAGAAGAGAAGGTGAAGATGGAGGCAAGGATGTGGACGACCCATAAATGAATGATTTTAAGTTGAATGCTGGGATCAAAAGCAACTTTTAAGGAATAAATGAGTGGTGAGAAAATGAATCAGAAAGTCACTGTGGTTCCACTCTTTTGAGATGTTTGGCAGTTGGAAGGAGAGAAGTGATTTATTTTCTTTTTGCACTGGAGATTAAGATTAGCACTTGCCCCTTGAGCTGCATCTCTAGTCCTTTTCATTTTGACTTTGAGACAGGTTCTTACTAAGTCATTTAGTTGCTCAGGTTGTGCTTGAACTTGCACTACTCCTGTCTCAGCTTCCCAGAGTGCTGGGATTACAGGAGTGTACCATTGTGCCTGGCTAGGTGAATTATTTTTGTGGTACTGGGGACTGAACCCAGGGACTTTATACTGAGATACATCTTCAACTCTTTTATTATTATTTTTTTATATTTTTATTAGTACACATTTACAGTACATAATAATGGCATTCGTTGAGGGGAATTGGTCCACACACACAACACATCTCTATTCTCTGCCCCTCTTCAGTGGGTGGGTTCTTAAAAGACACAGTAGACGTGAAAGTGGTTAAGGTGTAAGTGAGGAGTGGGCAATTCCCCGGGTCAGAAGGGATAGGACTGGGATCTGGGCACTGGTCTTGCTGTACCCTTTCTTAATTCCCTCAGGGAAATTCTCTGAGTTCCCTTTCTTTCCTTGCAAGGCTTAGGGTGAATTTGGTGGAGGAAGATTTGGTGAGGGGGACAGCAGTGGGTAGCTAGTGGGCAGGTCTCTGGGTCTGTAGTTCTGAAGAAATGATTCATGAACGAAAGTCTGAAAACCACAGTGGCTAAGAGGTTGGAAGTACATGGTGGGGGGGAGTTTTTTTTTCTTTTTCAAAGACCACCTAGTGGTTTCTTTTGGGTAGGGAAATGTTAGGGACTTACTTACATGCATGAAAATATAGTTGGCACAAATTAGTGTTACCAACTTTCCTAAAATATGTGCAAAGTCTCCCCAGGGACACAGAGACAAGGCATTTACTATTTTGAACTTTTCAAATATTTATTAGGACCCAAACTGGCTATGGGTGACAGTGCTAGGTGACATAAATATTTAGTGACCACGCTAAGTTCTTGTTTCTCTGCTCTTCCAGGGAAGGAAAGCAGGCTTTGCTTTGTGTGCACACCTGAATTCGAGGTGGAGATCGTTTGGGGTGCTGTGTGGACACTTTTAAAGTCAGGCTGGGTTTCCTGGATTAGCGAGCTGTGGCTGGGGGTGTGTGTGGGTTTGTGCGTCTGCGTTGTTGATAGTTTCTCAGGGTCGAGGAGGTGGTTCTTTGCTTGGCTGCTTGGGGACCTGAGTCAGTAATCTGGAGCAGAGAGAGAGGTCACAGGCAGCCTTGCTCTTTTTTGCTTAGGCTTTGGCTGTTCTCCATATGGATTCTGTGATTGTTTTTTCTAGTGCAAAATGTCATTGGAATTTTGGTGGAGATGGCACTGAATCTATAGATCGCTTTTGGACAGCATGAATTCTGCCGTCTGTGAACATGGCAGGTCTTTCCGTCTTCTTTGCCTTCTTCTATCGCTCTCTTCAGTGTTGTGTAATTTTCCTTATGGAATTCTTTCACCTCCTTGGTAAAGTTGACTCCTAGGTGTTTTATGTCTTTGAAGCTATTGCGAATGGAATTGCTTTCCTGATTATTTTCTCAGCTAGCTCATTAATTGTTTATAGAAAAGTTATTTATTTATTTATTTATTTAATGTGGATTTTGTATACTGGAAACATTTTGTAAACATGTGGGTTCTGCTGACCTCGTGGTCCTTGTGCTGTGACTCAACACTGCCCTTCCTAGCCTGAAAGAAGTGAAGGCACAGCTGTGTCCCGACAGAACTTCATTAACAGAAGCTGAAATTCGGAGATTGTATGACTTTGACTTGTCACAAGATAGCATCTGTTGTCTGCCTGTAATCTCAGCACTCTGGGAGGCTGAGTAGGACGTTTGAAACTTTGAGCCCATACTGGGAAATGTAACTGTCTAATGAAGTTCTGTCAAAAACAACAACAAAATCAACAACAACAAAAAAACAAAAAACAAAAAAAACTGGAGATGCAGCTCAGTGTGAAGGTCCTGGGTTTAACTCTGAATAAACAAACCAAATCATTCTCTTAATTCCCTCCAACTTTTTAAAAATGCAAAATCATTCTTAGTTCATGAGCTTAAAAAAAGCAAGTGTGCTCCAGGTTTGGCCTGCCGGCTGCATGTGGCCAGCCTTGTCCAGTAAATGCCCTCTGCAGTGAAGCAGCCAAAAACTGCCTGTGCCTTGGGTTTTCATTTGTATTTAACCTGACAGGTTACACTGTGCCGTTTTATCCATTTTACTTTTAGTGGGCTTTTGATCTGATTTTGCTGAACAGTCTAAGTGGAATAAATGTTCTCTAAAACTCATATTTATTGAGATATTTGTAAGAAAAGAGAGATAAGAGGAAAAAAGTAAAAGGCATATATAAGAGATGGAAGTATATAAAAGACAATTTTGTTTTGTTTTTCTTGAAATACTTGTACTTTCTGCATCGATTCCATTTACAGAATAGTTTAACCTGAAAACGACTTTATACTGTAAGATTTGTGGTGGAAACTGTCCTTTTTCCTCTTGTCCATCTATGTATCAAAGAATACACAACATAGAGAATATTTAATAAATTGGTAAAGAGGTCAAAATTCTCAGTGAAAAATCATGACAGTAAACTTTTGACTGAATAGCAAAGGGCTACAAAGATAATTAAGCAGCAAACAGTGTCAGGCAGATATATTTATAGAGCAGAAAACCCATTTTTTCTTCATAGAGAGTGTTTCTGGACTTACTTTGGTTTCCAATTACATACTACTCTTTCTCCTCAGCGATTCTCTGGAGCTATTTGCTGAGAACAGATGTCAGAAGAGGCAGCAATATGGTATTATAGAGTGTGTTTAAAAAGTTAAGGAAAGGTTAGTTTTTGTGTGTGCTTATTACACAATTTAAAAATAGCTCTGACTCTATTTGTAAATCAGATGACCAGTTCTCAGACTGCTGAGTGTGACGCCTTAACACAAGGTTTCTTTTGCGTTGCTCAGGGATGGAGGTGAGAGGAGAACCTATGGGAGGGTTGCTCTGGTTATGCACCAAGATGATCATAGTTTTACAGTTACCTGGGATAATGTGAAGAAGAACTGTACATAACAGTGCGTATTAGGGATTTAAAAGAGTGCCACCTACATTTCAAGAGGTGATAACAGCCAGCATGGTGATGCATGCCTGTAACCTCAGGACTCAGGAGGCCGAGGCAGGAGGATTGCTGTGAGTTTGAGACCAACCTTGGCTGCAAAGTGAATTCAATGCCAGCTTGAACTGCGTAGTGAAACCCTGTCTCAAAAAAAAAAAAAAAAAAAAAAAAAAAAAAAAAAAAAAGAAGTAGCTACTATTTCCCCTTTGGTCTCTGAGTGGAGACTCACCAAAAGGGAAAAAATGTTCACAACAGTTTGCAAATACTATCTATTTAGTTCTCAGCCTAGCAACAGCAGAGAAAGAGATTATTATTCCTCACTTACGCAGTCTCCACCCTCTGGCCCTGGCTTTATATTTTAGCGGTGCTAATTATTGCTAACATGTTAGGATTTTCAAATAAGTCCTATGCTAAGACTTAATAAATCCCTAGGAAATTCCAAGCTGTATTTGTAAATTTAGAGGGGAGACAAGACGTTCCAAAAAAAGTTAAATATTTAAAGTTGCCCTTTTAGTAAGGATACACGAGACCAGTGAATGGGCCTTACATCGGGTCTGTCCACAGTCGTGGTCGTCTGAGTCACTCCCCGGATCCAGCAGGGGTAACGGCTGGCAGGGACGTCTCTGCTGGATTTTGGGTGGGGCTTCTGTTTCTGACTCTATCTTTCCTGGTTCTATGAGCATATGTGGTCGTGTTACCCTGGGACCCAGGAATGCAGCTGACCAACTCTTCCAACTTCTCTCTGATGAGAAAACCTTTTAAAAGTCTGATGTGACTAAAAGCGACATTTAAAAAAAGCTCTAGCATGAAATGAGATTTCCTGCACTTCCAGTCTTGTGAACTTGTTCTGGATTGCCGAAATGCTTGCCCTCCAATTTACCAACCTACGAGGTTTATTTGGAGCCTAGACTCCCAGCTGTTTTCTACTTTCTCCTGGCTTGATGTCACGTGGATAAAAATAAATCCCTGCTCCACCCCCTCATCAAACTTTGTAATTCTGCCAGCGGTGGGAGACAGACTGCATTAGCGCTGGGTGGGGAGGAAGCACATTGCTTCCTCCAGGCAGAGGGGGCTCCTCAGGACGCACTCTCAGCTAAGACTGAGTACCTGTCGGTGGCGGAGGGCGCTGGCTTGTTGGGGAAGAGCTCACCGGTTTAACTTTTTTTGTCTTTATTCCATAGTGGGACCCTGTGGAGGAAGCTGTGCTGCACCCACCCTCCCTTTGGCAGGAGGAAGACCCCATGCTTCCTTCCGGGAAATGACCCCTGGGCTTCCAGGGGTGTGGCCCATTAACATGTGGCCCGTTAACATGAACCCGAATCCAAGATGACTGCCATTTTAGACATGAGTGGTTGAGGAAAAGGGGATAGTGACATTCACCAGCAGGCTGTCCAGGCGGTGGAACCCCGACAGAGTTCAGCTGCTGGTGGTGGGGAGCTGGGACTTGGCCCAGTCACAGTCCTGGCCATGAAGCTGTGTGTGGCCCTAGGCAAGTCGCTTCATGCTGCTGTGGCTCGGGTTTCTCATTTGTGACATGAGGATAATAATACCTAGTGGGGTTGTTGAGATTAAGCCCGCTAATATGTATGTTGTGCTTTTAGACTTATCTATAAATAGTAGATTTTGTTTTATTGGGTCTGTTTTTTTTTTTTTCTTTTAAGAAAAGGTCTCACTGTGTAGCCCAGGCTGGCCACAAACTCATAGAAATTCTCCTGCCTTAGCCTCCTGGTGCTGGGCTTACAGGCGTGTGCTACTCTGCCTGACTCTGTTGGTTGGTTTTTTTGTTTCTAGGCAAAAATGTAAGTGTTCTACTCTTTAGTTCAGGATGGTCCCAGGGAAGTGTAACAGACTCATAAACACTTGAAAAATTTCTAGTAGGCATATTTCTTTTTTTTTTTTTTTTTTGCGGCACCAGGGATTGAACTCATAATCTCACGCCTGCCAGGGCAGATGCTTAAGTCACTGAGCCAAACTCCCAGCCCTGGTTTTCTGACGCAGGGTCGCACTATGTAGCTCAGGCCGGCCTTGCCCTTGCATTGTAGCCCAAGCCGGCCTCAAACTCACAACACTCCTACCTCAGCCTCCTGAGTGCTGGGATTATAGTAGGCATATTAAAAAAGATGAACATGTGAAATTAATTTTCTTTCTTTCTTTCTTTTTTTTTTTTTTTGCAGTGCTGGGGATTTAACCCAGGGTCTTTGCACTGAGCTGTACCCCTAGCCCTTTTAAAATTTTTAAATTTTGAGACATGGTCTCAATAAGTTGCTAAGTTGTTCAGGCTGGATTCAAATTTGCCATCTGCCTGCCTCAACCTCCCAGAGTGTTGAGATTACAGGCATACACAACCATGCCTAGCTATGAAATTAACTTTAATAATATAACTTTTTACCCTAATAACTCACCAATGGAATCAGTTCATCATGTGATCCCTATAAAATTATTATTATTATTGTTTTGTCTTTTTTGTTGTTACTGTCTTTTTTGCAATAGTCTCACAATGTAGTCCAGGCTGGCCTTGAACTTGCTTTGTAGCTGAAGGTGGCTTCAAACTCAGGGCAATCCTCCTGCCTCAACCTCCTGAGTGCTGGGATTACAGGAGTACATCATCATGTCTAGCTCTGTAAGGATTATTGATAATCTATTTCATAGTCTTTGGTTATTTAAGTGTTAGAAATGTGGACTGTGTTTATGCTTGCCGTGTGTTTCAGTGGTGCCCTACCATACGTGCCTGTTTAGAGGCTGCTGTATAGGACTGCATAACTTTGGGGGTTTGCTTGTCAGTCTTGTTTCAAAAGTGTTCCAGTTCCCTACTGTGTCCCCATGACATAAGCCAACCCCAAACCTAGTAGCTTGAAAAAACAATGGCTTATTATGTCCCGTGACTCTGACTTAGCTTATACACACTACATTGATGATTATTGCTTGAATCAATCATTATTGTGATAGTTGTAAAATTTTCAAGTCTCAGATCTCTTTACATTTATTCATTCACATGGTAAAGAAAGGCTTTTTCTTCTACTTCACTGAATTATTTATTAATTGTATAGCAGCATGAATTCATTGGATAATCTTGTTTTATTTATTAGGTTATAAACTATTATTTATTTTAATGTTCAGGTTGTCTGGACATAATGTTTTTAACTGAGGAAACATTTTTTCTGTGTATGCTGAGCTATGTGCTATGGTATATTGTCTGTACAGCAAAGTCTGTTGTGTGGACAATTTCACTTTTTCCTCCTACATTGAAATGCTTAATATTTCAGCTCAAATATTTCACCCGGTGAACCTGTCTTTTTGATTGCAGAGCACCAGGTCTCTCTTCAGCCAAAACAGTTCTTTTTCCTTTGTTGCTGGAGGTAGATCCAGGGCCTTGTGCATGCTAGGCAAGCACTTTACCACTGAGTTGAACCTCTAGCCTAACAAGTATTTTTATAAGACAGTTTGTCAAATAAGTGGTGTGTATTAATGATTCTTTTGAAGTTCTTGCTAGGTTTTGTTGCTGTAATAGCATTAGACTTTTGAATTTCATTTCAGTTCAATACAGAATGTAGGTCTGTCCCATCAAGTAAAAGCTTAGTGAGTGAAGATTTTGCCCCACAAGTTGAGATGCTTCCAGAGTGTAAATGAGTGTATATGTAAGTGTCCATCAGTGGACAAGAAGATAGAAAGAGTGGAGTGTATATTCTGAATGGCATACTATTCAGTCTTAAAAAGGAAACTTTGTCATTTGTGATAACATCGATGAATCTAAGACTGTTATATTAAGGGAAATAATCCAGGTACAGAAAGGCAAATACTACATGTTCTCCCTTAGATGGCATCTAAAAAGTTGAATTCATGGCAACAGAGTAAAAGTTGAGTTCAGTAACTGGGACTGGGGGAGTTTGGGGAGATATTGGTGAAAGGACACAGAATTTTAGTGAGAAGGAGTAAGAGTAAGTTCAGGAAATCTGTTATCATGGTTGAGGCAGCGACATTTTATGTATTTGACAGTTGCTAGGAGAGTAGGTTTTATTTTTTAATTTAATTTTATTTTAAAGATAATAAAATCCAACTAAACAAAACAGAACGAAGCCAATCAAAACAAAGCAGTAGAATTGGTACAGAACTTCAAAGCAGGATATTAGGAAAACAATAGCTACCATAGTATATCTTGTTATTTTTGCAATAGTTGTCCATTCCATCAGGTATAGCAAAATCAAACCAAAAACAAAACAGAATAAAACCAATCAAAACAGGATATTGAATAAAGCAAAGCAATTAATCAGAATAAAGCAAAACAAAGGGAACAATATTGGGCCTCAAAGACAAGATAGAAGGAAATCCCCCATATTTGCTATATTGCATACTGTCATCCTCCCAAGAGATGCTCAGATTGCTGGCCCCAGGCCTGCAAAATTAACCAAACAATGCAAGCGTTTAGTTGCTTTATGTGCCTTAGTTGGTATCAACTTAGTGGATCCTCTGAACCAGCAGGTTGCTTATGGGGGTAGGGTCAGGGGGCACTGGTAGGCTCATGGGAGGCACTGACTTTTCTCTTCCTGGAACCTGTTGCGCCACTTACCAGGAAGGCTGGCTAGTTGTCTTGTTGGATCTTCCCAGTCCCAGCATGGCGGGTTCTCAGGAGGTGCTGATTTTTCTCTTCCTGGAATCTGCACTTCTTGCACCACTTACCAGGAAGGCTGGCTAGTTGTCTTCTTGTTGGATCTTTCCAGACCCAGCATGGTGGGTTTTCCAAGAGTAGGTCTTATGTGTTCTCATCACAAATGAATGAAAAATATGAGGCAGTATGTGTGTTAACTGGGTTGAGTCCTACATGTATATTATTTGGCTTAGGTTATGCATATTTCAAAATATGCTGTATACATAAATATATATATATTTTAACCTGTCAACTACAAAAAGAATACAAGATCTCAAAGTTAAATCATATGCACATTAAATCATCTCATTATAATGTTCCCAGAACAAATGTTAAATCAGGATGCTGACATAAAACTGTCACCTGGGACAGTGGTGGTGAGGACTCCTCTGTCCACTGGACCCCACTGGTCTCCACACAGCTTGTCCTGTCCTGCAGGGGCTGAGCGGGCGTCCTTTTGTCTTGGAGCTGTTCCACCCTCCTTCCTGTGCCTCTTGCCCTATCTCTCCTTATATTGGTTCAACTGTTCTTCCTTCTTAACTTTTCCAAAACACTTTTTGTCCAGTGTTCTGTTATGTAAGACTCCTGCTTTTTGTTTTCTGTGGTGGCAGATATAGCTAAGCTGATTGGTGCTGGGTGGTTAGTGATGGTGATACATTGTGTGCCTGCTCCTGAAGACACATTCGCACTTTTTTTTTTCTTTTTTTGTGCGGCATCGGGGATCGAACTCACAACTTCGCACCTGAGAGACAGGTGCTTAAGCCACTGAGCCAAACTCCCGGCCCTAGTTTTTTTGAGGCAGGGTCGCACTATGTAGCTCAGGCCGATCTTGTGCTTGTGTTGTAGCCCAAGCAGGGCCTCAAACTCACAACGCTCCGCCTACCTCAGCCTTCCGACTGCTGGGATTAAAGGCATGCGCCACCACGCCTGGCTCATTTGTACTTTCTTGAGGCCCACAGAGGCAGTGGTCTTTGCAGTGAGTGTGGATGCATCTGGGTTTGTGTAAGACCACTTCTAAGGCTAAAGATAGAAAATGTCCTATTTTTACATTTATTATTTTATTGAGCAAAACTAAGAAATTGTGGCCTCTACTAGTTAATGTTTCAGCTGGGCAGGTACCTTCATGTAACTACACATAGCGCTGGATGTTGGTAACGTGTCCTGGATGTTTTTGTTGATGAATGCTTCTGTGATAAATCTGCTGTCCAGGCCTCCTGCCCTCCTCAGTGGATGGTTCACAATGCTCCAGACATCATGGTAGCCGATACACCTCAACTCTTTTCTCTGTGCCAGGGACCGTTATGTGTGCTCCACAGGCATCGCAGCCTCTTCACAACCACCTTGTAAGATGGGCATGGTTATTGACATCCTCACTTAATAATCTTATTAATACATGTTTGTAGTATGCAATGATTCCATTCTTGGTGGAGAGTTGGTGTACGTGCATGACACATCCCAATTCTTTTTTCATTGCTTACCCTCCCATTCTTCCCACTACTTTCCTACCTCTCTCATCTCTTGGTTCCCTTCTTTTTTACAAAAGATCTATCTCTCTGTTTCCTATTATCTACCTTTTATTTTTTCTTTATTGATAGTTTGGGCTTCTCAGATAAACCATGCAATATTTATGCTTGCGTGCCTGCTTTATTTCACTTAGCATTATGGTCTCAAGATACATCCATCTTTCTACAAATGCCTCAAGTTTATCCTTCTTTATGGCAGTGTAGGACTTTATTGTGTATAAATACCACATTTTCTTTATCTGTTCATCTGTTGATGAACACATAGGTTGCTTCCAAGATTTAGCTCTTGTGAATTGTGCTGCTATAAACATGGGAATGCATGTATCGCTGTAAAATGACATCTTTAACTCCTTTCAGGAAGGGACTAACTGAGTTGAATGGAATTTCTTGTTTTAGTTTTTTTTTGAAAAGTAAAATTTTATACACATTTAATGGCTCTCGTATCAGAGAAAAAAACAGGCAAAATTATGTACTGCAAATAATCTGTAATTATGTTGGGATATATACAGATAGCTTCTCAGAATAAGGAAAACAAAGTATTTGCTAATCTACAAGTTGTTTGAAAACAGTTAAATATGTAAGACACATGTACAAAGTTTTTGAAAATATACATTATAATTACAAATTAACACCCAATTAAAAATACCTTTGTTAGAAAAATGGTAGATTATATGCATCAAAAATTTAAATACACAGTGGCTATTGGTAAAATTACAATGGTTAAAAATACATTTCAATTCACCTATGCATCTGACATGGTGCAAAATAAAGAATGATTTATCAGTTAATTTGATGAAAAGATAGCATTAAACCCCACACTATTGCTTATAAGAACACACAATTATATGAACACATTTATTATTAAAAGTGAGCTTAGAAATATGTAATCCAGAGATATACTTTAAGAAGGAGTTTACTATGTATTTTAGGGTTTCTCCAGTTGCATATTTTCTAGAAAAATAATTCATATCTCATTTTCATATAACTTATTTGTATGGATTTGCTTTACATGAGAAATGTTCAAAGGCTTTTAAAATATAAGCTATAGTTGAGAACTGTGTATGTCCACAGGGTTTTGACCCAGTATGCATTTCTCATGTAGGATAAATAAACAACTGTGTACACCCCTTATGTTAATGGTTTATCACAATTCTGTGTTCATTTGTAATATGAGCAACACCAAATGGCTATAGGGATGTTCCCACAAAATATATGTTGATAAGAGTTTTTTCACTATGCAATTACATGTTTGCATGAAAAGTCATGTAAAAATAAAGACTTCTCACATTTTCTTATTTATATGATATTCCTTGTGAGTTTTGTGCATTTTCTGAGGATATGGAATCACAAAACACTTCCTCATATTATGAACCTAGAGTTTCTCTTTAGTGTGAGTTCTTCCCATATTTCAAGTGGGAAAAATGGAAGAGTTTCCCACATTGCTCACTAATGTTCATATGCAATTGGTTTTTTTTTTTTTTTTTTTTTTTGGTACTGGGAATCGAACTCAGGATCTTGTGCTTGCCAGGCAGGTGCTGTGTCATTGAGCTGTATCCCTGGCCCTCACATGCAATTTGAATGCACTGAAAAAAAATAAAAACCTTTTCAACATTGCTTACTTATGCTCAGATTCTACTATGAATACTTTCATATGTAATGATGCCTGTTGGTACCGAAAGACTTTATATTGGTTACAAAGAAAGGGTTTGCCTCTACTATGAGTCTTTTAAGGATCAGTGCAATCACTTTATATATTCAGGTCAACTTCCTTTTTTATTTTTACAATGTGCATAATGATTATTGGAGTAACTGAAGGCTTATATATATAGGCTTCCTCACCAGTGTCATTTCTTTCACGTATTTTGACAACACCCCTGTGTACTGAATGCATTGCCATATGGTTACCTACACAACATTTCCACCTAGTGTGAGGCTTTCATTTATTTGACAGCTTCCATGTGTATTGAGAGCTTTTCCACATTGGTTACTTACATAGAGATTGAACCTAGTGTGAGCTCTTTCATGTTTCTGCTAAGTACAGCATCTGCTGAAAGCTTTCCCACACTGTTTACATACATAAGGTTTCTCCCCAGGGTTGGTTCTTTCATGTTTTTGACAATACTGTATATTCTGAAAACTTTCCCACATTGCTTACAAACATAGGGCTTCTCCCTAGTGTGAGTTCTTTTATGTGTTTGACAATTACTGTATGTTCTGAAAGCTTTCCCATATTGCTTACATACGTAGGGCTTCTCCCCAGTGTGAGTTCTTTCATGTCTGACAATTACTGTGTGTTCTGAAAGCATTCCCACATTGATCACACACAGGGTTTTTCTCCAGTATGAGTTCTTTCATGTCTTTGACAATGACTATGTGTGCTAAAACTTTCCCACATTGCTTGCATACACAGGGTTTTTCTCCAGTGTGAGCTCATTCATGTATCTGAATGTCATGCAGAGAATTAAGTTTCTCAACATTATATACATACACAGGTATTCACTTCACTGTGATTTCTTTCACAGATTTGAACATAGCTGGGTGCACTGAAGGCTTTCACATGTTGCTTATATACAAAAGGTTTCTCTTCAGGGTTACTTCCTTCAATGCCTTCAGAGTAAGATTTTTCACACTGCTTATATTCATAAGGTTTGTCTCCAGGATTTGTCTTTGTATGCTTCTGAAAGGACTGGAAGTCAGTGGAGGTTTTTCCATGTTTGTTATGATTAGAGAGCTTCTCTTCACATCCTTGATAGCATTCGAGTCCTGTGTTAGCCATGATGGGCACATTAGACAACGAATGATTAATCCGTGGCTTTCTACAAGCAAGACTTTCACCTGGTTTGGTACCAGCTGCTTTCATGTGCACATTAGTATCTGAAGTCCAAAAAACAGTTTTACCCTGTTTTTGACATAATTTATATTGACAGCATTTTTCTACCTCTTCACTTCTTCCATTTCTCCTGCAACTTTTGTACTCATTTTCAATTTGTTGGTCATCCCAGTTTCTTCCTATGGCAGTCGCATTCCTAAAGTTTCCCCACATCACATCTCTGTAGAGCTTCTTTTGGGATAGATCCAGCAAAACCCACTCCTCCATGGTCAAGTTCACAGCCACATCCTCAAAGGTCACTGTCTCCTCCATTCCAGGGTAAGAAGGGATTCAAAAATCATGCTCATCCAGGTAGACAGGCTGTAAGCATATGGTCTCTCCAGTGTCTTG
>RJWM01025787.1:0-28887 GCA_004363535.1 Dasyprocta punctata | reverse complement strand
GGAGAGAAGGGAGGAGCCAGGGAGGGGTATGACCCATAGCAGGTCATGGTCCCGTGGACCCATCCCCAAGCTGGCCCCACCTCCTAACAGCAAGTCCCCTATGAACTCATCCATGGACTGATTTACCAGTGAGCATAGCGCCCCTGTGACCCAAGCACCGTCCGAACACATGAGGCTTTGGGATGACATCTTATATCTAAGCCATACCGGTCTTGAAAAGGCTGGTTTCATCCCAGCTACCTGCTGTCCTGGAGGTAAATGGAGACTGCGTGTGAGGAGGTGACCTCAGTGGCTGCACTGTGACAGGTGTGAGGGACTTACAGGATGGACAGCAAGGAGGCCTGCGGCTCCCTCAGTAGCTCACAGGTAGGCGGTTGCTGGATGAGGGGGGCCCTACCTGGGGCCTGAGGACATCACTGCACGGGATCTGAGAGAGTCCCTTTAAAGAGGAGATGGAGACCTCAACTCAGCCCAGGCAAGTTCTTGATCTTTGATGCAGAAAAGGCTCTGCCAGGCGGAGCCCATGTCCTCAGACGGGCTGGGGCGCTGGACCTGTGTGTCACCCCCATTCGTGGAAGCATCAGACTTGCGAGAGTGAGCGCTGCCTTGGGCACCTTGTAAACTCTGCACACCTGCGATGATCCGACGCAGGCGGGCGTTTAACTCCACCGCACGGGGGGCAGAGTCTCAGCGAAGTGAAGAGATGCACCCGGATGGCCCGGTTACGTTGTGGTGGGCAAGACTGGAGCCCGGCACTTTCTTTCCACCCTGTCTGCAGGAGAGGGGGAGGCAAAGCTTCGCCGACACGCTTCCGTGGACGGAAATGGGTGTCTGACCTCTGCCCCCGCCGCCGCCTGCCCACGTGCAGGATGACTGCCTGCTGGCCCTGGACGTGCGCAGGGCTGAAGCGCCACACCGCCCAACTGCCCTCAGGGCCTCTGTCTGCCCAGCCGGCACCTGGGCTCGGGATGCCATTTGAAGCCATGGCCAGCAGGGGGCACTCCAGGACAGATGACTTCTTTGGACTAGGCCAAGGGAGTTACCCCTCTGAGCACTCGGAGTGTCCCTGCACCTGCTCCCATAGACCAGACGGTCAAATGTCTTCAGTACACAGGGTTTGGGCAAGCTTCTGTACCTCCACCTGTGACCAGGTGCTTTGGAGAGGTCCTCGGAGAGCCACTGTGAGGAGAAACTTTATCCAAGCTAACAGGCTGGTGCATTTATCAAGCAGGGGGACGATCTTTGAGTTGCAGCTAGAGAGATGCCAGTTTGAAGGGGCACTCAGGGGCTCCTTGGGGTGGTGCCCGCTCAAGCACCCCACCCACTAGGCCCCTGACTGGGGCACCTGGGTGGCAGGAGGGAAATGAGAACCCTGGGCTGTCCCAGTGACACCCCCCTGGAGGGCTGACTCCCACTCGCCCCCACCCTGCAGCCGGGGCAGATTTGGCTCTGATCCAAGGCCAGGAGCCAGGTTCATCCTGATGTCAGCTCAAGGTTAGTTCACAGCTGCCCTGCGGGGAGGCCCCCGCCCCGTTGTTCCAGGGGTTAGCGGGAGCCTCAGTCGGGAGAGTACACCATGCAGGTGTGTCGTCAGCTACTACACGGAGGACGTTTATCCCCACACCTACCTAAAGACGCAAGTGCGAGCGATGGTGACCGTGAGCGTGACGGCAATTGTGCGGCATGATAATTGGGCAGAAATAGAAAATGTCTAGTGTAAATGACTGTAATTACTGCTACTTTTGCTCAGCCAACCTTCGCAGAGCTTCCTATTCTCTGCCAGTGTTTTCCTGTCTTAGGCAGGCCTGGTTGTTTCTTCCGACATTGGCTTCGTGGCCATATTGGCCCCCCCCACCAACAGGTATGGGTTTGCTGCAGGAACCTTCTGCCCCTGCTCGTGGTGCCTGTGGGCACAGTGCACAGGACCCAGGTGTGACCCACTGGTGACCAAACTCACCTGCCCCCCAGTGACTAGCAGAGGGGCAGCTATGCAACCCAGTCCCGCCCATGAAACTGACTCCTGGATTTTGATGAGATCCACGGGTAAGAGGTATGTCTCTCTTCCTGCTGGCCTTGATGTGGGGAAACTGAGGCTACTCATGGAGACAGTGTACCTGAGTGTTATGTTAAGGAAACAAACGAATGAATAAAAACACTGTCAATGCACAGAGACAAGCTCCTCTCAATATTACTTGATCTTCTGGATCCAGTCCTGCCCGAGATGAGACTGAACCTTTTAGTTATATGAGCCCGTAAATATAATCTTTCCGAAAGCCCATTTGAGTTAGGGTTATGTTGCCTGCAACTGAAACTCTCCTGTCTGCCGTACATTAGGAAAGTTTGTAGCCAAAGGGCTACAGGTGGGGAGAGTGAATCGGTCAGACATGGGGGCTTGAATTTGGGCAGATACTAGGGGGAATGCAAAGTGGACAGGTCGCAAAAGAATTCTGCAGGTGGCATCAGTAGGACTCCAAGTAGTTGGATTTTCTGGGCGAGGAGAGAGAGTAGGCGGGGGGGACCTGGGCGAAATCATTCCCTCCTGCCACCCCAGGTACCTACCTGCCACACCCAGGAGCTCATAGCCCCTTTGGGGCAAGACTGTCAGGAGCCTCAGGGAGGCTGAGGGAGGGTGGGGAGAGCTAAGGCGTCTGGTGTGGAGGCGTGGCCGTGTGGAGAGACCGACTTCCGCTTTGCAAGCGTGCACTTTGGTGCAGCTCTTGCATGCAAGCTGCCGTGTGTCTTGAGGCCAGAGCAAGCCGTGTGGCAGTGGGCGGTGGGGAAGGTCTGGCCTAAGAGTGGGGACCCTGGCAGGGAGAGGGGTCAGAGGGCCCGGGGGCGAGGCACTGAGGCAGGGAACTGAGCAGAAAAGGGCTGGGAAGTGACGGTGCCAGAGGGGCCCCTTTACCTTGCCTGCCGTGGCCCGGAGACCTGCAGGGGCAGGGACTGCATCTTGCTCGCTCCTCGGCTTGTGCACCCAGCAACAGCTGGAGCGGACGCTCAGAAACTGTCTGCTGGGTGCACGGGTGAGTGAAGAGCCGGAGCGCAGAAGGCTGGTGGACGGCGGCGATGAATTTGGCCTAAATTCTTTAAAAACAAAGATCAGACTGGGACGTTAGGAGACCAGGCTGGCAGCTGCTCGGAGTGGGCCCTTTGTCTGGCGCCTCCGTGAGGCCCGTCTCCACCAGTTTCGGGGCCAGCGCCCTCCCCCTCCCCTGTCTTCCTTATGCCGTCTCAAGTCACAGCCAGGAAGGGGCTGGCAGGGAACCGGCCCGCTCCCCTTCATTTCCCTTCCCCGGAGCCTGGCCCTGCCTTAGCACGAGTGCCCCTTGGTGCCCGCCTTGGCCCCCATTCTCTCCACCCTGCCCCTGGCAGTGTCTCCACTCTCCAGGCACCAGACTCCCCTCAGCCGGCTGCTAAGCCGCCAGCTCAGGCCCTGGGCTCTCTGACCCTCAGTCACCCATGCGTGGCCACTGGAGGAGGTCTGGGGGCACTGAACCCCCAAACCGCACATGTGTCTCTCCACACACTGCCCACCTGGTAAGAACCGTGCCCCGCCGCACCCCGGCGGGCCCTGTCTCCTCTCTCTTCATCCCCCACCTCCTCCATCACCACTCCCCCAGTCCCTTTACTGCTGCCTGTTGAGTTCTTCCCAGGCCTTCGGGTTCCTCGCCTCCTCCTATCTGTGCCCACTGCACCCCTCTCGTGATGTCTCCTGCTCATTCTGTACCGTCCTCCCTGGGCCCCTGCTGTGCTCTGGGTGCTGGCCTCTCCCCCAGACCCACGTGTGGGAACCTGCTTCTCCATGTGGTAGTGTTAAGAAGCGTGCTTGGGGGAAGAAACTGAGTCCTGAGGGCTTCACCCTCATGAATGGGGCTAGCACCCCTATCAAACAGGCTGGAGGGCGCTCTCTCGCCATGCAGCAGGAAAAAGCGCCCATCTGCAGAGAAGAGGCGCTCCTCCATTGGAGAGACCCGATCTGCTGCTGCCTTGATCTTGGATGTCTCCGTCTCCAGAATTACGAGCAATAAGTGTGTGCTGTTTATAAATCACCCAATCAGAAATATCCTACGACAGCAGCCCAGGTGGAAACCAGCCCCCTCCCGATGCCCTCAGCCCTGCACCCAGAGCCGGCTGCCGCCACTCCCCACAGTCGCTGCCTCTGTTATTCTCTCTCCTCCTCTAGCCTGGTCCGGGCTCCAGACACTGCCTGGCCCAGGAGGGGTTATGGCCTCCTGAGCTTGGCAGGCAGCTATCTGGGGTGCCAGAACGGGAGCCACAGGTGTGGAGGGGCAGAGGGCCCCCTGCAAACACTGGGAGCTGGGGAGCCAGGCGGTGCTGCCTGGGGATGGCGTAAGGGAGCACAAATTCAGGCCAGCTCATTGGTGGGTAGCGGTGCTCCTTGTAGCCTTAATGTGCATGTCCTTAGTGAGCAGGGGTCTTGAGAACCATTTCAGGTGCTCATTTGCCATTCATATATCTTCTTTGGAAAAAGAGATATAAGGGGCTGGGGGTTTAGCTCAGTGGCACAAGCACCTGCTTGGCAAGCATGAGGTTGTGAGTTCGATCCCCAGTACAAAAACAAAAACAAAAACAAAAAACAAAAGGAAAAGGAGATACATGCCTGAATCTTATGCTCAGTTCTAAAAATTGAGCTTAGCTGGGTGTTGTGGCTCATGCCTGTAACCCCAGTACTTGGGAGGATCACTACAAGTGTGAGTCCAGCCTGGCCTACATAATGTGTTCAAGGCCAACCTCAACTACACAGCGAGACCTTGTCTCAAAAAAACAAACAAAAACTTGAGTTTATCATCTTTTTGAGCTGCAAGAGTCCTTTCTGCACTGTCGATACAAGTCTTTTGTTGAATTTATATTGTTTGTGGTTAAAGCTTTGCTGAAACGTAATTGACATACCTTAAATTTGACCCTTTTAAAATGTGTGATTCAGGGGCTTTAATATTTCCACAAAGTGCTATTGATCATCCCTGTACTGGTAATATGTTTTGCAATTATTTCCTGCCGATCTGTGTCTTGATTTTTCATTTTCTTCTCTTAATCAAATTATTTTGAAGACAAGTCTTTGTAATTTTAATAAAGTCCAATTTATTGAGTTTTTCTTTTATAATTTGAAATATTTGTGTTGTATTTAAGAAGTCTTTGTCAACCAAAGTTCCTTAAGGCTGCCTCCCATGTTTTCTTCTAGATGTTCTGGAGTTTTAGCTCTTATATTTAGGGATATGAACCTTTTAAAGGTGATTTTTGTACATGGTATGAAAACAAGGCCGAGGTTCCCTGTTCAGTCTTCTTGCTCATATGATCAACCCAGCACCATCTGTGGCAATGAGAGTCCTTCCACCTTTGTTGAAACTCAATTGACCTGGCTTGTGTGGGCCTTACGAGACTCTGTTCTGCTTCATTTACCTGCTTTTTATGCCAGTAACACATTTTCTTGTTTATTTTTGCCTTACATAAAGTCTTTAAACCAAGTAGCGTGTATCTTCTGAGTTGTTCTTTGTCAAAGTTCTTTTGTCCATTAAGCATCCTTTCACATTTACATATGCATTTTGGAATTGACTTGCCAATTTCTCATGCAAAAAGCCTGCTGGATTTGATTGGGATCTCATGAGTCCGTAGATCTATCTGAGGAGCACTGACATCTAACGATACAGCCTTCCCTTCCACGAATACAAGATACTTCTCCATCATTTAGCTCTTAATTTCTCTTAGCAATATTTTGTAATTTTCAATGCTTGGGTCTCGAATACCTTTTGACAAAGTTTTTTATTTTTTACGTTTTATTTTATTTTTTATTTTAAATGGAGTTAAACAGAACAATAAAGCTAAATGAAACAGTGATAAGACAGTAGGAAATCTACAATAGTTCCTACATTGCATATTGTTATCCTCCAAATAGTTGCTCAGACTACTGGCTTTGGGCTTACAAAGTCAAACAATGCAGTTTCTCTGAATTAGCCGGTTGCTTGTGGGGTGAGGGTGGGGGTGGGGGTGTACCTTCTTTCCTGGTTCTCCCCGCAAATTTTTTTTTTTTTTTTGAGACAAGGTCTCACTATGTAATACAGGCTGGCCTCCAACTCACAGTGATCTTCCTGCCTCAGCCTCCCAAGCGCTGGGATTACAACCGTGTGCCACATGCCAGGCCCTTTTAACAAATTTATCCTTAAATATTTCTTATTTGTAATTGAACTTGGGGCCTTCACACTGAGCTTTATCCTTGGCTCTTTTTTAAATTAAAAAAATGTTTTTCAAATAGAACCTTGCTGGGTCAGTGAGTCGCCCTGACTGGTCTCAGCCCGCAATCCTCTGTCCCAGCCTCTCCAAGTGTGAGGGTTATAGGTGTGCACTGTCAAACCCAGCTTGTGAATACTTTCAAAATACAGATTGCCAATGGTTTACTGCACATACAGTGGACCCTCAAGTTACGACCGATCTGACAAACAACTTGGGTTACAACGGGAATTTCAGTTTTAACTTATGAACTGAATCGGCCCCTTGTGCTTTCGGGTGGTGTCATACACAGATTTAACCGTTAAGAGTTCTGGAAGGAACACTACAGCATCCTTTTCCGTACAGGGCCAATGTCTCTCTAAGGTCTGCCCGCGTACAGGAGAGAGACTTGGAAGGCTGAGTAGAGGAGCCTGAGCCTTCAGGCGACACCTTGAGTTACAACCAGCCCTCGGGAGTGCATTGAATTCATAAGTAACAGATCCACTGTGTAATTACTACAGAAATACAACTGTTTCTTGTGTACTGACCCCATATGCACCCTTGTTAAAGTCATTTACTATTGCTAGTTGTTTCTTGTAAGATCTGTAAGATTTTCTACATAGATGATTTGTCATTTAGGGATGAAGTTTTACTTCTTCCTCTCCAATCTGTAAGCAGATTTTTCTTGCCATACTATGCCAGTCAGAACCAGAAGCAATACAGGGGCTCCTTGTCTCATTCCTGATCTTTGAAGGAAAACATCAATATTTCACTATCAAGTAGCTAAGGCTTTGTACGTACCTTTTATTAAGCTGAGAAAATTCCCTTTTATCTTAGTTTGCTGGGAGCAATTTTTATCATGAATGGAATCTAGATGTTAAAAAATATTTACTATAATTACATATTTTTCTTCTTTAGTTTGCTAATACAGTAAATCTCATTGATTGGCTTTTATTTCATTTTATTTTATTGTGGTTATGAGGATTGAATCCAAGGCCTTTGCTCTGAGCTACATTCCTAGCCCTTTTTACAATGTTTTATTTTGAGACAGGATCTTGCTAAGCCTCTGAGGTGCCTGCTCAAACTTCAATTCTCCTGCCTCAGCCTCTCAGAGTGCTAGGATTACAGATGTGTGCCACTATGCCCAGTCATGATTGGCTCTTAGATATTTAGCCAAAGTTATATTCCTGGGGTAAACCCCATTTGGTCAAAAGGCTGTATTATCCTTTTGATAACTGTTTGGATTCCATCCGATAAAATTTTCTCACTAATTCGCATCCACGCTGGGTGGGAACGCGAGTCCCTGGCTGGGGGAGACTGGCCTGTGCCCGCCTGCTCCTCCGGGGGCCGCTTCCCCAGCTTGCCTCCTCGCAGCCCCTGACCGGTTCAGCCCTCAGCCCTTGGGGGTGCCAGTGCTCCCTTTCTGGGCCACTCCCCCTCCCTGGGTGCTCTGCCCTCTAAACATCTGACCACATAACTTTATGTCATTTTCCTCCCTCAGCATTTAACACAAGGGTTTTCAGGTGACTTTAAACTTGCCATAGGTGTCAGGTGGGGATGTGACATTTCCTGTCAACCCTGTGGCCGAGTGTCACTGACCCTGTCCCTGGGTCTGGACTGTCCCCGGCCGGGTGAGAGGAGGTAGGGCCCTGGTTCCTCCCGCACACTTTTCTACCACTCTGATTTCTTCTCCTCAGGTGACATTTTGTACAAACATCAATGAGGTGGTGATTAAGGACTGCAGAAGAAGCATTTTTCAATTCAAACCTATTTTTTCCCCCCTGAATGGAGCAGGTGTTTGGAAGTCACAGTTATAGAAATAAAGAGATCACAATATTCGACATTTTCCTGTAATTAAAGTCAACTACTTTCTGAGTGAGGCTCTGTGCCCAAAATAATAGTTATAGCTCCCATGTGGGGAGCCCTCGCCGTCTGTGCACCAGGGACCACTGTGGGCCCCGGCCCCGGATGGTGTTCACTCTGGGTCCTCGGGAACCCCAAGAAGCTCTCTTCCCTGAGCCCAGACAGAGCAGGCCAAGGCCTCATGTTTGTCCGGTGCCAGTGGAGGTCTTGGGGGAGGAGGTACAGGGGGCCCACGAAGAGGAGAGAGATAAGGTAAACTGACCGCACAATACAAAAATGTGCCATTTATTAAATCTCAGTATTAAATGTTAATCTTCACACAAACCTTAAGGAACAGATTGGGAAAGCGTGGCTCAGAGGTGAATTAACTTGCTCAAGGTCACACAGCAATTCGGTGGTGTGTTGACTCTAACCTGGACAGTTGGACCATCCAGAACCATTTCTCTTAGCTGCTATGGTTGTTTAGCTAATAGAAGCCCGGTCACCCTTCTTTCCCCAAGAATCCCAGGAGAGCTTGGAGAGCCTGGGATGGGCTGCAAGGAAAACCTCATTCTTTGAGCTGACCGCTGAGTGGCCTGGACACGCTCAAAGTCACGAGCCACCCAGAAGGCCATTGCCATCCCGAGGGCATCAGGTGGGCCCTCGGACCAGCACAGCCCTCTCCTGCCCCCGTGCTGCATGCCGTCCCCCAGGCCCACATCCCTGCCCTGCCCTGAGCTCTGGCAGAAGCAGAAATTCTGGATGGTTTTCTTGTTCGGAATTCTCCGGGTATTCTTCCAACTCTACCCATGAGGGTGTAAAGGCCAGGGCTAAGAGATAGTTTGCCCAAAGAAAGGGATGGAGCCAAGATTCGAACTGAGGTCCGTTTGGACAGAAGTCTGTTACGCTGTGACTCACGGGTGGCGAAATGCTCCCCTGCGTGCCGACAGCCCTCTCGTCTCTTACTCCTGCTGTGAATCCTCAAGTCCTCATGGAGCAAGTGGGAAGCAGAGGCTGCCCGCCCCCGGGGTGCGCGGCGGATCAAGGCAGATAACGGATATTACATTCTTAATCCCAGGCTGCCTTGACTACACAAATTAATCCTGAGGCTTCTTCTAAACCATTCTGTGGATTAATCATGGCCCGTATAGGCTCAAGGTCCTTGGCAAAAGGCAACAAAAACAGACTTACACAGGGGCTCGTGGGAAAGACCCCAGTTTGAGCCCGTGAGGACCAGCCACACCGTGCCTTCCAGTCCGCCTGCTTCCAGTCCCGATGACACCGGCACCCCCAGGAAGTTCCACCAGACTCACCTACAGTCATGGGATTTTGGTATTGTCACAAACACAAATATCAGCAGGAGCAAGGCCTCCCTGGGGCTCACAGGGTGCGGGTATGGGCTCAGTGCTTCCCTGTATTAGGTTGATTTGCAGATGAGGAAACTGAGGCACAGAAAGGCACTGCAAGTTGCCCAAGTTCAACAGCCAGTAAATGGAGGGCCCACACTCAAGCACACCGCCAGTTTACTTCTTGCCGCCGCCTCGTGATCCTTTCTGCTTTGTGCCCCTCCTCCAGGAGTCAAAGCCCCAGCGTGGTGCCGAGCTGATCTCAGGTCTGCTCTGCCAGGGAGAGGAGAGGAGACCAAATATTCTGCCTCAGTTTCCTCAATGGGAGATGTGGCGTTGTATCTAAGCTACCTTGAGATTCTTCTAAAGAAGGAAGAGGTTTTCGTTGCAAGCGAACCTCAAAGATCCCCCCAGGATTCAGTCCTCCTGAGAGCTCTTTGCCACGTCTGCCTTCAAAGCCCTAGGCCCCCAGATGAGAATCAAAGGTGCACAGACTTTGGGTCCTTAGCAAATAGGAACGGCCTTTCCTGGGTTCCGGGGGGAATGGGGAGCCTGTGGCAGGGCTGTTGGTCCCCAGTGGGGACAGCTGGGCGGGTGCCCTCCAGATACCCAGCGGCCATGTTCATCCGTGCTGGGCGGCCACGCCACCCGTGATGCTGTCAGCATTCCCTGCCCCGGAGCGGTGTTCTCTCTCGCCATTTCCCCGAGAAACCACGGCTGCCTCCCCGTCCCTGGAGGCGTATCTCAAGGAGAGCAGAGCCGCTATCTTTGTTTGGCATTTTTCAGTGTCAGCAGTGGAGGAGCAAATTCAGCCCAAAGTGCTGTTTAATTGCAATATAACAAATCATGCTTCTTCAAGGGAAAAAGGAGAGCTCTCCACCCCTTCGGTTTCCAGCGCGATACTGTATCTGCTGATTCTGTCTCATTCAAATCCAAACAAGCACATTCATCATTCCAAAAAGTGCCATTCAGGCGGCTTCTCTCCACAGGCCACGCTTTGCCTGAAATGTTCCCAAGGCCAATTAGGCCTGGTGCAAGCTACTGAACCCAGAGGCGCAAACACAGGGAAGAGACTCCTGTGGTCCCCGGAAAATGCTTTCCAGCTCCCCCAGTTCCCCAGGCAGAAGGAAAATCAGCAGGAGCAAGTTCAGAATTCCCAGCCAGGGCCAACTCCGAGCTGGGCCTATTCCTTCCCCTCTTCGGGCTCAGTTCTCTGTAAAGCCAGCCCAGGCCGGGGCAGGGATGGCAAGTGCGTGACTGTGCACCCATTCTCCCTGGCAGGGCCCCTGCTGCCAGCCTAAGAGCTCAAGGTTTTATTTCCTGGGGCAGAGTTGGCCTCAAGACAGCGCTCTGCTAGCACTCAGCATGCAGTGTGCTGCCACCCTGACTACGAGGGTCTCCTGGGTCCCCTCCAGGTGACACTTGAACGGTGGAAGCAGGGGTAAGAGCCCACGGTCCTCACCGTGTGCCTCCTGTGACTGGACAGCACTCTGAGTGCCCTGCCTTCTTGGATGTCCTGCCATCTCCAGAACATTACTGATGTCCCTGTGTTACGGGATGGACGGGGTAAGTAGCTTGTCTGAGGTTACACAGACATTAAGGGGTGGAGCCGGGATTCAGACTCAGGCTGTCTGTTTCCAGATGTTGGGCTCTCAGAGACATATGTAAATCAGTCAACACAAAATCCATCCTCCAGACGGGGACGGGGGCCACACCTGGGCTACCTTTTTGTCCCTATTACTTTGTGCTCAATGCCTGTCTGTTGAATAAGCAAATGAATGAATAAATTAAGTGAAAACTAGAAAAACACTGGAGATGACAGAATAATAATGATATTAATAAAGGCTGCTAATTACTGTTTGTTGGGTACTGTACACAATGCTCCCCCCTTGAGAGGAGCTCAAGGACTATTTGCTGAAAAATGGTGTAGCAATACTTGCTCTCCTGGTCCCCTGATAGGAACCAGAGAAAGCAACATTGTGACCCTGCAGGCCAGGCCTTCCAGGTTTTTTGACTATGACTCATAGAAAGAAACTTGTTTTATAAACAGGCTCTGATAAAACACTCCCACAGAGCAATATTTGCCCTTCTGAGTTGAAAAGTATTAAAACTTTCTATCCTAGTCTATCAAAAGAAACTGCCAATTGGCGGGTCGTGTCATTTGGAAAACATCACACCACTGGAAGATTACGGATTAATAGTAGCTAACACTACCTGCACAGTCACCACCAGCAGTGCCGCTAGTCACCCTTCGGACTCGTGCAGGACCCCCATTAGGCAGGCGCTTACTGTCTGTATTCTTTAAACGAGGCAACTGAGACCCTCTTAGCAGTATGTGCCTGATGTATCAGTCAACTATGGCTGCACGACAATCTGAGATCCCCAGCAGGGCAGACTAAGACACATCTATTTCCCATGAGTCTGTGGCTTGGTGGGAGACCTGTGCCCCACGAGTTGTCTTCTTTATCCTGTGACTGTTGGGCCATAAGGGACCTGTTCTCCGCGCCCCCCCCTCCACCATAACGGCAGTGGCATAAAAGATGGAGCCCTGCTGTAAAGCACGCTTCCAGCCTCTGCTTGCTCGCCACCCACCCAGCCCCCACGTCACGGGGCTGCACTGCTGCGCTCTCAATTACAGCTTTGGGCTTGTCGGGGAAGAGAGGGACGCAGGCCCGCATGCGGCAGCGCGAGCACACTGCACAGTTCATTTGGGCTGCTTCTTGGTGTGGAGTCAAAGAAAACCCTCATTCGAGGGCCACCATTCACATAGTCCACGGCAAGACTTCTGTTTCTTTGTTTTTGTGCTCCCAGTGAAGTCAGTTCTTTAAGAAAGGAAGCAGAGAAGAGGGATGGAGAGTTTGGATGTGGACAAATGGGCTCACATCTCTAAGTTGAAATTCCTTCATCTTCCCAATGATGACACAGATAAATACGGTTTAACCTGTTGCCCGCCAAGGGACAAAGTCAGGTTACAGCACAGCACGCAGGTGGTATCTCGTCTTTGCGGCTCCGAGCTGGGGTTTCATGTGCGTGTGTGTGCACACAGACGTGGGTGCATGGACAGACGTCGGGAGAGGGTGTGTTTAAATCGTAGCAGTGCACACCTCACACCAACAGGACTTGGAGTGATTGATTTTCTCCGTGTTCTTTTGCTGTTCTGTATCAAACTTTTTACCAGGAGGATGCATTGCGTAGTTCATCAGAGGAAACAAGGGCAGTCACAAAAACAAACAGCGAAGCAGCTAAACAAAAATACGCCCCCGGCCCTGCTCCCGGTGCCCTCTGATGGAGGAGTCTGTGCCCCTGGCTGGCCCCCTTGGGAGCCCAAGTTCACTTATCTCCCAGATAGCATGCGGGCCCCCACACACTCCTTCCACACCCTGGCCTGGCATCCTTCCTCCTCTGGCTCACCACCCTGGGCGCTAGGGACATCTTATCGGTCACATTCCATTCCCCTTCCCTGTTCCCATGGCCTCGATCAGTGTGGAGTTCATCTTCACTAACATCTTGTGCGGCTGAACGGATCGCTCACTCGCTGGCCCACGTGCCCACTCTCCAGCCACTCGCTCATGAAGTTCTCACGCAATGCTCTAGGGTCTGCGCTGGCTGCCGGGACGTCAGACCTCAAACTGTTCCAGCTCGACTGTGCCACGGACAAATGCAACAGGAGCACAGGGTCAGATTTTGAATATTCCGTGCAACTGCCAAGTTCACAAATAGGAAAATATTCATCATCACCCTACTGAACAGATGAGGCGTGACAAAGGTCCTTAGAGGGCTCTCGGAGGAACAGCAAATACCCAGTGCAGGTGGCATCACTCCTGCCCTCTCACGACCACGGCAGATGTTGCAATCAAACAGGCATGTTTCCCCAGGTACTACTGAATCACTCTCTGTCAGCCCAATCTTCCATTGGCTTCTATGGGCTGCTGAGTCCAGGACCCCCACCGAAACCAATATCTGTGGATGCGCAAGTCTCCTCCATAAAACGACAGTGTCTGTACATAAGCTATATACACCATCCTGGGTACCTTAAACCCTCTCTAGATGACTTATACTATGTGATACAATGCAAATGCTAGATAACCTGTTATACTGTACTGTTTGCGGAATAATGACAAAAGTGTATGTTTATGTTCAGTACAGACACAATATTTTTGTGGGAATATCCTCCATCTCCAGTTGGTTGAATCTGAAGTTGAGCTGTCCCGGGCAACTGGAACAACCCCAAATCGAGTCCCTGAGGGGAGAATGAGGCACAGATGTCTACTCCCCACCCCTTGCTGATACACTCAGAGGAGCCTGACTCCAGAGAGCCCGGGTCAGGGTTCACTGTGTGTGGTTCCAGCCTGGCTCCCTGCACCTTTGATATGTGGACTGTTGCTGACGGAAGAGGAGGAGGGCTCGTCTTTGGCTGAAGAAATCTAGGAGGCATTGCAGCAGGTGGCTTTTTGGCAGGCCTCATAAATTGCCAAGAGGCTTAGGGAAAATAAGTAATCCAGAAGACGCCAGGCCCTCACACAGTAGCAGGTCCAACTTGAGCGTATTTCGTTTCTGATCGCACTGGAACAGACCCAGAATTATGGACGAAGTGCATAAACCTAAGCAGCCGTGCCTGGTAATTTACACTGCTCGCTGTCATTTTTGACACCCCGTGTCTGCCTCTTTCTGATCTAGGAAACACTAAATCTGGCTGCTTGAAGAACCACTGCATGCTGCAATATGCCAAAGACTCTTTCTCAAGGCTTGGTTGCTTCCCATGGGAGTGTGCACACATGGAGAGCCTTGGGGCCTGTTATGGTTTGTGTCTAGATGTCCCCCCAAAGCCTCATGAGGTCACAGTGGGGCTTTTCTAGAGGGGGCTGGATCTAGAGTGTGTGATGCTGGGATGAAGGGTGTGTGATTACTCAGTTAGTCCACTGATTGCTTTGGCACCAACTGTAATCCTGGTAGCCTAGATAGAGTATAAAAGGGGCAGAAAGAAGCTGCTAAGGGCCCTCGTCTGCTGTGCTGCCTTCCGCCCACCACGCACTGCTCTCCCCTGCGACGCCCCTCTGCCACGTGCCACCCTGCCTTGGAGCCAGCTGACTACGGACTGAAACCTCTGCAAACTGTGCTCTAAATAAACCTTTCCTCCTTTGACTTGTGGGTGTTGGGTGTTTTGTCTCAGGAAGCAAAGTAACTAAGACAGGTCCCTACCCTGTGACCCTGCTGTGGGCACCAAACAAGAGTCTAGCAGACAAATGAGTGGCCTGCGTATAACGCATCAGATATCCGAATACACGTGCTTGCGTCTGTGCTTCCGTAATAAGTCCAGTCACATTCCAGGCGTTGGAAGGGGCTGGGGGTATGGGCTTTGGAGTCACGTGAGCTTGGATTTGAATCTTCACCCCACACTTATGAGTGGCAGGACTTTGGGTAGGTATTTAATCTCCACCTCGCTGCCTCTTTTTGTGAATGGATTGAGGGGCTGTTGAGGGGCATGCGTCATAAGAATATGTGTATGATGTGTAGCACAGCTCATGGAGCCCTGTTAATGCTTTAAACATGAAAACTATCATCATAATCCCAGCACTCTGAGAGGCTGAGGCAGAAGGATTACAAGTACAAGCCCAGCCCAGGCAAATTAGCAATTTAGGGAGACCCTGCCTCAAAAATAAAAAAGGGCTAGAGGTACAGCTTATTGTGAAGGGCCTACATTCAATCTCCAATACCTATTTTTTTTCCCCCTTGCTATGTAGTTCAGCCTTGTTGAACTCACTGTGGAGCCCAGGCTGGCCTTGAACTCGTGGCCATCCTTCTGCGTCAGCCTCCTGAGTGGTGTGTGCTTCCACACTCAGTTCAGTCTCCAACACTGACAAGAAAGTAAGAAACAGAGAGAGAGAGAGAGAGAGAGAGAGAGGGCAAATAAATTATCATCAGACTCAGTGTCCAGACACAGGATGCTGAACTTGCCCCTCATTCCTAAGCCCTGCCCGGGGCCTGTCTGAGCCACCCTCAGACCAAGGTTCATACAGTACCCAGTAAGACGGATGGATTCCGATTGGATGGATGGATGGATGGGTGGATGGGTGAATGCATAGTTGGGAGGATGTCTGAGTGGGTTTTGAACACCAACACAGGGATTTGAGCAGGCTCAAATTCACCTTCACTGATGTCCAATCCCAAACTAATATTCCCTGCTTCCTTCAGTAGACCACGACTCATCCCCATTAGAGAATTTCCCCGAACCTTTCTCAAGTCTCCCTAGAAGCTCGGCTGACCCACTTAGACCTGGTCACACCCCTTGCCTTGCTAGTCTGAGGCCATCACCTTAGTCAAGGCCACTATGCCAGGGCCAGCAAGGGGCTCTGTGGGGACAGAGCTGGCCTGGGAAAGTGGTCAGCAGCGGGAAGATGGGAGGCTCTAGCCCCTTTAGAGTCCAGGAGGCGCTCAGAGTCTCCGGGTCTCAGCTCCACCCCGCCTGGGGCACCTCTCCTTCCCGGCTGCCATCAGTGGCTGCAGGGAGTCACCCTGCTTGGTGGTCAGCAGCTAGACGTCTCAACCCGCTGCCCCAGGCAGTGCAGAGTGGCACCTTCCCCCATGTCCTGTGGTCACCTGACACCCAGTAAATTGCTCTTCACCAGGTTGGGCAGGAGGCAGCCCAGGGGGTGTCACTGCCTCAGCGCCAGCAATGGCCCAGAGTGCAGCCCTTGCTGCGCAGGCAGCACGGGGATCTGGTGAGGGGGCAGCTGCTCCACGGTGCCCCTGTACCACAGCGCTCAGCCTGGTGGAGCAGAGCCTCGTGGGCCCCCCAGGGAGAGATGGCCCCAGAGACACAGGTGCAGGTGATACCCCGTGGGAAGCGCAGGCCAGCGCTGGCTGCTGGTGCTGGTCCCCCCCACCCCGCAGGGGCAGTGTGGTGCCGGGCTGGGGGCAGGGTGAGTGAGGGGCAGAGAGGGCCTGGGGAGCCCTGGGGGAGCTGGTTCTCCCGCCAGGGAGAAGAGGGGGAAGGAAATGTCCACCCGGATGCGAGTCCTGGGTAGAGAGGGAGGAGCACCCCACTTCACAGAGGGCAGAGCAGGGGTGCATAGGGGTCAAGAAGGCTAAGAAGTAGAACCAGTACCCAGGCTGCTCTGGGGTAGCTACGGGCAAGTGGATGGGAACTGAGGGACAATGACATGGGTCTTGGCTATGTGGACGGTGGCGGGTGATGAATTCAGAGAGTGCAGGTTAAGCTATAAGTTAATGGGAAAACAAAAGACTGGGCCAGACGTCATCCTCCTGGGCCCAGCTGTACTGCGCCTCTCAGCCAGGCGGGGAGGCCGTTACCTGGGCCCGGGGTGGGGCGGAAGGCGGGCACAGGAGCGGGAGCAGGAAAGGAGGCTGACTCCCATTCCGCTTCCCCCGCGGAGGGCTCCCCCTTCTGTGGTCCCCAGAGGTGTGAAGGCCCAGGTCGAGGGCCATCTGGCAGGGAAGTGGGATTCCAGGCTGGGCGCGCTCTGTTTTGGCGAGGCTGGAGCCTCCGGAGCAGCCACAGCTTCCTCCCGCTGGAGAGAGGAAGCCCACCCGGGGGGGCTGGGAAGGGAAGGACAGCGTTCCCTGGGTGAGCTGGAGCGGCCGCAGCGGTGCGGCGTCATTTCCCCGGCTCCGCCGCCCGCCGCCTCTCAGCATCAAAGCGCAGCCTCCTCCATTATTCACACGGCCACGCTGCCCCCACACCTCACAGGGCCACTCCTCCCGGGAGCCTTGAACATCAAACGCCTCTCTCTCGGTGTGCCTGTTGTATTTTTAAATACACTCACTTCCTTCCTCATCTCCTAGTTCATTTGCAGGGACAGCTTTTTCTTCTGCTTGTTCAGGCAAACCTCCAAACCTTGGGTTCATCCTAGAAGAACCTGTCTCTCCCACCCACATCCACCCAGAAGATCCTCAGGTGTCTCTTTCATTTCATTTCATTTCATTTATTTATTTATTGAGACAGGGTCTCGCTATGCAGTTTGAGCTGGCCTTGAACTCACTTTGTAGCCCAGGCTGCTCTTGAACTTGCAGTGATCCTCCTGCCTCAGCCTCCTGAGTGCTGGGATTACAGGTGTGCACCACCACACCCGGCAGGTGTCCCCTTTAGAATCCAGTATCCCACCATTTCCCCTACCCTAGCTGAGCCCCCACTTCCTCTGCCCACAGCCCTCGCAGTCTCCTCACACACAGCGAGTGGAGCACGTTTGTCCCAAACCAGGTCACTCCCTCCAGGCTTAGTGTTGCTTGGCTTCAAGCTCACTGGATCAAAACCGAAAAGTCCCAGCTGTCCTGGCCCCGCACCTTCTCTGAGGCCCACACACCCTTTCTAATCCCGCTCCCACCTCCCTGGCCTCTCGGGTATCCTCGGAGCCCTCTGGGCAATGCTCCCTCCTCAGGGCAGCCCTGGGGTTCCCGCCCAGCTGAGGGGCACCCTTCCTCCCACGATGGGCGGGCACGTCCCCCTTCGGTGCCGTGCACGCCTTCTGACAGCTACGTGGCTTGCTTGTTCACTGGGTCTGATGTTCATTGTGCTCTGCTTAAGTTCAGCGGATGCGGAGATTTTTATTCCTCTTATCTGTCTTTGCATCTGAAAGTCTGGAGCAGTCTGGTGCCTTGCAGGCACTCAGGAATATCTGTGAGACTAGCGGTTGTTAGAAATGCCCTCACCGTAGAAGTGGTCTACTGTGTGATGAGAAACAGGGAAGACAGGAGACAGCAGAGAGTTAGAAGTAGTATTATCTGTTGAGCACAGTTCACCGTCAATAATATTTGGGGTTCATCTTGTCCCTTTGGTTAGAATTTAAGGAGCCAGTGCCATGAATTGCTTGCCTGCGTCACTGTCTGAAACCATTTCTAAATGCCATTGTCGTCTTTTTCACAGCCAACTGTGCGGCAGATGTTGCATCTCGAAGGGTTGAGAGGCCCTGAGAGATGGAGAAATCTGCCGAAGTCTAAACAGTCGATGTTAGAAGCTGTGTTAGCCCTGGGCGCCACACTTTTCGTCAGCCCCTTTCCACTTCGCTGTTATCACGATAATGTTTGCCTTTCATTAAAACTGTTTGCAAACACAACTTTTAATCACCACGTAATAGTCTGCCAAGAGGATATGTTATTATTTCTGCAATCAATCCCTTATTGTTTCGAATTTTGGATATTTCTAACTTCTTTTGTGTTGAAGAACATTCACTCCTTATCATGAAATATAAATGAACATTGTGAGACACGAAGCTTCTCTCATATTTCTGATTATTACCTTCATCTGTATTTTTAGAAAGGGAAAACCCAGAGAGGAAGCTGCACGCGCTGCAGGAAAGCTCCTGGGGTTGGGGATGGGACTCGGTGGCAGAGTGCTCCCCTGGCGTGTGGGGGCCCCCGAGTTCAGTTTCCAGGGCTGCACACACGATATCCATCTCTTGTCTAGACGCCCGATACTCAATGTGATGGCCCAGGCCGGAGCGTGTGCGTGAGGACAGTCAGGGAGGAGGAGAGGGAGAGCCTCTCACATGCTTTCCGCAGTGTCTTTGACCTCCTCGTGGGCCAGCGTGGGCTCACATTTCTCGGGGTGCGTGAGATCTTTGTTCATTATTGAAGCTCCAGCCCTCAACGTGTTGATAGCCAAGGCCTTCAGCCCACCGCATTAATATTGCAGGTAGCTCCTGAGGACCTAAATATTTGATCAGAGCGTGTGCCAGGCTGCCAGGGAGCTGCATTCAGAGCAAATTACACTCCGCTCCTCCTCTTCAGCTGCCTGCAAGGCTGTAGGCTTGAGCCCTGACCACCGACCGACAATGTGGGAAGAGAGGTTAAAACAATAACGCTGCACGTTACAGCAGCCCCAGGCTTCATTCTTGATATTCCGCGTCTCACAGCCTGGGAGCAGTCTGCATCTGAGCAGGAGGAGGGCCGGGACACACCACACCCAGCCTGAGGCCCGGTGCACAGCAGGCCCGGGAAGTGGACTTGTCCTCAGCAGCGGAGGAAGTTCATTCAGTTCATCCACCACCGCTTGTTCAGCACTGCTGAGTACCGGGCCTCATGCTCTGTACTCTGCGCTTAGCACGGCACCTGGCGTTTTTAGAGGATTAGAGGAGAAATTATTATTATGGTCTAGTATTATTCCAATTCTAGGGAGAAGATCATTATTTCCATTTTACCAATGGGGAAAGAGACTCAAAGACTCAACTAAGTTTTCAGAGGCTGACCACAGACCTTGACTTCATTCCACACTCAGAACCAGGTAAGATACCCTGGACGCCGTCTCGAGTCCTAACCATTCTACTTATTGCCGCTTCTGGAGGCGTCGCCTGTGAAAGTGCACAAGGCGTGGAAATATTTGACCACAACGTGTTCCTCCTGGTGGTGATGACGATGATGCTGCATCCCATGACTGGATCCAACCAGGCACACGGCAACCGATGCCCTCTTTCCCTCCTTCATTCCCTCACCTAGTCATCGCTCAGCCAGACACATAAAGAGAAGCGGAGACAGTCAGATGTGGTGATGTGCACCGGTAATCCCAGCTACTTGGAGGACTGCAAGTTCAAGTCCAACTCGGGAAATCTAGCAATTTCTAAAAACAAATACTTAAGATGAAATAGGGGTGGGATATCCTGCCTCCACCTTAAACCCTTGAAATGACTTCCCATCCTACTTTGATCAGAACTCAGGCTGCTCAGGATGCCTCCCTGCCTGCCTCTCCAGCGTCTGCTTCTCAGGGGAGTCAGCTCCTCTTTCGTCACCCTCTCCCCACCTCCTCCCACCCTCTGCCATCCCAGCGATGCCTGTCCCCTGATGGGCACGCAGCAGGGCAGCCTCCCCGCCTCTTGTGTTGAGTTTCTCAGTGCAGTCACTTACTTCGTGAGTTAGGGTTTGTTGTCTACTTGAAGCTTCAGAAGCCCACGGGGACAGCGTCTCGTCCCATCTGCTGCTGGGCCGGAGGGCCACACTCACGCCGGGCACTGTGGGAGGAAAGAAGGGAGGGCGAGAGTGGGGACGGGAAGGGGGCCAAGCCAGCTCTCCGTGTGGCTCGGAGCTGGGTTTGGAGAACAGCTGAGAGCGAAAGGCCCCGCATGGAAAAGACCAGCAGGGCCTGGTGCCTGGGGGTCTCTCGCTGCACCGCCTGAGAGGGGAGCCAGACAGGGCGCCTTTGCCCATTGTCCATGGAAGCCTCTGCAGGCCCGGGCCCTATCCCTTCCGCAGCCAGGTGAGGCCACAGCCCTGCTTATCATTCCGGCCACGCTTCCCTCCCTCGAGCTTCCCACCGTGCCAGGAGTGGTTTAGTGATAACGTCCAAATAAATTATTGAGGCGGCTTTCTGTGAGGCCGAGATGAAACTCCGTGGCGGGGCCTGGGGGCTGAGTTCTGCACTTGCTGCGAGGACCTTTTCCTCCCAGCCCCTGCGGCAGGAATCGCACTGCGTGGTGAAGGAGCCGTGAGCCTCTGACTCTCGGCTTGAAGAACCCACAGAGGGAGCCCGTGTGGGGTCCAGCTCTGAGATGACAAGAGGGAGCCCCACCCTAAGAGTCCCACAGAATTGGGGTGGGGAGTCCCTGCCGGGGTGGAGCGCAGGCAGGGTTGGTGACACCAGAGGGTCCCCAAGAGATGTGTGGCTATTGCCTGAGGAGACACTAAGGACAGAACTCAGGGCTGGGGCTCCTGGGGCCCTGGCGCAGCACACTGGACCAGGACATGTCTGCAGGAGGCCAGCAGCACCCTGTACTGGAGGATGACACGGCCTTCCCAGCAGGCGCGGTGACACCGGGCCTGGTGGCCTCAGAGCAGAGTAGAGATGAGCTCACAGGCAGGGGTGGGGGGAAGTGAGCAGTGTTTTCCTGTTTTCTCAAGAGCTGACTCCATGGTGGTGAGAGGAAGGGCCCGTGCCTTAGGCTGAGGGCCAGGACCGTCCACGCTGGTTACTGCCACCCCTACTGTCCCCAGCTCACTGTGCTGGCATGATCCACGGTTCGGAGGCCACATGGGTCCTCAGGTCTTGGGAGGGGGTGGATCCCTCTGAAGACCCTGCCTGAGGTGTCCATGTAACCCCTATGCCCAGCAGGGCTCCTGCCCTCGCTCCCCAAGCTTTCCTGGAAGTTCCCCCAGAAGCAAGCCTTTGAAACCCAGACCCCGAGGGAGGCGTCTAGCAGACTTCTGCACGGGCCTTGCCACACACCTCCCGGAGCACAGGGCCAGAGCCTTCTTGGCAGAGGGGAGAAATGCCAGCCTCTCTAGCCGGGAGCACTCTTTGGGGCTGCTAAGACTTCAGCGACTCCTCCTCAGTACCGAGGTGGGGGACAGGGCAGCCTGCTGGCCACAGCGGGCAGGGCAGGGCCTTGGCACTCGCAGCAGGAGTGAGCCAGGAGAAGGGGATTCTCAGCTGGGAATCCTGAGCCCTGGATTTCCTTCTAAAACTGTCAAGGGCAAGCGAGTGCCTACTGAGTGGGCACTGTTCAGAATGTCCTCGAAATGCGTGTGTGGGACACCCTGTGAGGCAAAGAACTCGAGCCAAGCAGGCTGCAGTCCTGGCTGCTGTGTGCTAGCTGTGTGATCTTGAAGGAGCATCCCGACCTCCCTGAGCCCTCACCTTTTCATCTGTCACGTTGGAGTAAAAGCACCTGCCTGCCGTGAGGCTCCTCCGTCCTCCCTCGTGCCCCCAGGGCTGCTGGCCTGGCTCCCGGCAGCCATGAATCCCTCAGGTCCTGAAGGCAGAGAGAAGGTTCACTGGGCGAGGCACTTACTGACCCAGTAAACAAGGAGGCCAAGAGGGAGGTCTAGCCACAAGCCATGGTTCTTGTGGTTTTAGGAGACTATGATCCCTTCCTCGGTTTCCCTACTGGCAGTGAGGCTCACAGTCCCTGCCTGCCCATGGTGTATTAATTCACCTTTCCCTTGCTGGGGCAAAACACCTGACTTTCACAACTTAAAGGAGGAGCTGTGTATTCTGGCACGTGGTTCCAGAGTTCCCAGGCAAGGGGCCTAGTGGAGAAACTGCTCAGCTCATGGCGGCCAGGAAACTGGAGAGCGAGGAGGGAAGGGGTTGGGGATGAGAATAACTCTCCCAGCGCACTCAGGATGCGACCTCCTTCTGCCAACGAGACCTTGCCTCCTGACAGTACAGCCAGCTGGCAGCGCACGGTGGATTAACCCACGGCTGGGGTTATCCCCGCAAGGTCTAACTGCCTTCCTTCCAACACCCCACCCCTGAACTCGGGAGACTTCTGGGAAACGTGATCCAAACCACACACAGGTTAGGTGAGGTCGCAACGGTGAGCCCTTACCCAGTGCTCCCTGGAGCCTCCACTGCCCCAGAGCCTGGCATATGGCGCCTCATTTAATCCACACAGCAGCTTGCAAGGAAGGCCTATTGCTCCACTTGCCACAGGCACAGCAAGCTGTGGTGGCAGAGCTCGAGTCTTCCCACGGTGCTGCTAGGGTGGCAGGGATTTGTTCTCTGAGGTCCCAGGTATCAGCGCTGGCCCTTGCTGCCTTCCTGATCCGGGCAGTGGCTAGATAGGCCAAGGCCACAGCCTTGTGGTACCCAGACTCCTGGATCAGGGAGCTCTGCTCTGCCCTGCAAGGTGAACCGTGGGAGGAGGAAGGAGGAAGGTTGTGGGGAGCAGCCGGGGTGGGGACAGACTGCCATCCCTGGCCAAGGGTTTGCATCGCCCGCCCACCTCCCAGCCCGTAGGAGGAACCCTGAGGTCGCTCCAGAGGGTGAAGAGTTGCCGCTGCCTGGAGGCAGGGGGTGTTTCTGTGGTCAGTATCACCTGGGATGCACTTGGTGGGAACCCACCTGGCTCCACACTGGAAAACAGAAGCAGGAAGCAACATACCCACAAACCCCAGCTGGGCTGGCCCCCCAAATTTCCTTTTCATTCCATCCCCACACCACCATCCTCTGAGGGGTTGCTGCTGCAGCCCATCTAAGAGAAGAGAAACAGAGAGAGCATGAGAAGAAAGCAGGCGGCCCTCTGCATCTGTGGACCCAACCCCTGCAGATAAAAAGGTCTGGAAATACATTTGCATCTGTCCTGAACATGTCCAAAGTTTTCTTGCCATTATAGTCCCTAAACAATATAGTTTAATAACTATTTGAATAGCACTTACTCTGTATTAGGTATTGTCAGCAATCTAGAGGTGATTCAAAGTATGTGAGAGGCCACAAATAGGTTATATACAAATACTGCACCGTTTTATACAAGAGATAGAGAAACCACAGGTTTGGGCTTCCTGGTGGTGGGAACTGCATCCTTGAGTCACCCCCAGCAGACACTGAGGGGCCATGGTGTGCCAAAAGGCCGGTGACAGCCAGCAGGGAGAGTCCATGGGCCCTGGGAGAGGCCTGCAGCTGGACACGAGGCCGCACTCAGGCTAAAGACTTTCTGTACCTGGCAATGGCTGGTCTGTCAGCTCTACTTAACAGATAAGGAAATCAGGAATCAGAATAGAGGAAGTGGCCAACCTAGGTCACACGGCTGGCTGAGAGTGTTACTACCCTACAGCTCACCACCCTCCTGGAGGACATAGTCAGATGGGGGAACAGATTCTTAACCAGAGCCCAGCAATGCCAGTAGGCTCTAGGGGACAGGGAAGGGAGGAGCAGTGCAGGTCGAAAGGGTTTTGTGAAGCAGGGAGCATCTGACTGGGACATCTGGGGTGCTCCTCTTTAAAAGGTAAAATGGACCTGGTGAGTGGTGGTGGACCCCTGTAGTCCCAGTCATTCAGGAAGCTTGACTGTTCAACTTTCCTTTTGCCAAATGCTGTCCCTTCTTCCCCAGATATTGGTCCTTAATAAGTATCTTCTACATCAAGGTCTGTCTCGGGCTCTAACCCAAGATAACCCACCTTCCATGGGGCTTGTTTATATTTCAGCCAGCACAACCATGCTAAAATGGTGCAGGGCCCACACCGCTGCGTGAGCTGCATGGCCTTCTGGGGCCAGTTCTGCGTGCGCTTACCTCAAGGAGGAGCAAGGACCAGCCCAGCAAAAAGAGAGCCCTCCTGCGGGGTAAGCAGGTTGGGCTTCCTAGGGGCTGAGTGGTGCCCACTTGTAGATAAGCCCACGTCCTAATCCCCAGGGTGTGTGATGTTATCTTACTTGGAAAGAGGGTCTTCACAGAAGTAAACAAAAATTTTGAGGTGAAGACACCAAGTTTCAAGGGCCCACTTGAAGATTGTGCAAGTGGGTCCTAAATCCAAAGCTGAATGTGTTTACAAGCGTGAGATAGGAAAGAGACACATGGAGAAGAGATGATGTGTAGACTGAGGACAGGAATGATGTGGCCACAAGTCAACAAAGACAGCAGCCACCTAAAGCTGGATGAGGCCAAGAAGGGAACCTCCCTCAGAGCCTCAGGGGGAAACAGGGCCCTGTTAGCATGATTCAGATTGTAGATTTCTGAAATTTGGATGTCATCCCAGTGAAGGAATATATTCTGCTCTTTGGTTTTTGGATTTTTGTGTTTGGTTTGTCTTTGTTTTGTTTTTTGAGTCACACAGTTTGTGGTAATTAATTACAGCAGCTATAGTAAATGAATACAATCCACACCTCCAGTTTCCACCACCACCCCTCCTGTGGTTTGTGTCATCAAGTTGCATTGATTCCAAGGTACGATGACGTAGATAAACATTCCCATTCTAAAATGGGGAATTAGGAGGCTAGAAAAAAGTCTGATCAAAGCAGAACCAAAAATAGTCATAGCAAATATTAAATCCTGTAACTCCATGATCCCAATCTGGGGTCCATTTGGTGATGTGTGAATTTCAGGGGTCTTGGGTAACTTTACTCCTGTGGTCTTTCTGGTTGCAGCTCAGATGGCCTCTCTCTTGGATTGGCTGCATTCAAAACCTGAAGCTTGTCTTAGTAGACATTTCACATTCTTGGTGTTTTTGATTTACAACACTGCGCCATCAACTTCCTGCCCACAGTGTCAAGAACCACTCTCTCAGAGGCTCCTTGCTTGGCCTACCAAGCCTTCCTTTTGAGATCTGGATGGAAGCCTCCTTGGCACCACAGAACTTTATTCTGCATACTAGTAAAACCAGCACCCTGTAGATGATACAAAAGACTGCTGTGAGCTCAAACAGTAGACAGGCCCCATTGGACCATAGCAACAGCAGTCTCTGAGTGCTTGGATGGCTGATCATGGTGAAATGAATCACAGAAAATCAACTCCTTAGGTAGCCCTTCTTGAGCAGGGAGTCCAAGGGCTCTCTTCTCAAATAAAAGGTTTACATATTTGCACTCTTGATCCTGTGATGGGTAGGGTCTTGGGATCTCTCGAGGGATCTTTCTTGTCACAGAAGTATTTAGTTTCTTTTTAATGGTACTAATCTCTCCAGCAGACATACCTTCTTTGGCCTGAACTTTAAAAATGGTTCTTTTTGAGCTTAAATTTAACTCTTTCAGATTTTTCTGCTCTACTTTTTGTCCATAATTCTCATTATAAATCTGGCTAAAAGCAACCAACAGTACCCATCTCACAGCCTGCATGTTGGGCCACCTCGAAATTTTCTTGGCCAGATCAGTTATTCCATTGCCTCCTACAAAGTCTCAGGACTCGGGCAAAATGTGAACGTATTTTTTCCCCAGAGTGTAAAACATGACCTCTAGTGCAACTGCCAAAGTCTTTGTTCCCAGCTGAAACTTCCTGAGCCTGACCTTTACCATTGTGTCTTATCAGCATTCTGGTCTTCCACACTCCAATCATAATCACCCACCAACCTCTGCTTACAAGATTCTAGAGCTTCTTTAGCCTGCATCTCCAAAGTTTTCCAAACTCTCCCCACCAGCCAATTCCAAATACTGCTAAACCACATACTCAGGTACAGAAATAGTTAATTTTCTGTATAGTCAACTTTCCTATCACAATTCTCAACACCACAATTTAAAGGAGGAGAGGTTTCATTTGGCTCATAGTTTCAGGAGATTCAGTCCATGGTTAGCTGGCTCCAAGTCAGAATTATCATGGCAGAAGGATATGGCAGAACACAGCTACCTGGTCCACAGTAGCTATGGAGCAAAGCAAAAGAACAGTGCTAGAAAGGAAAGGGCCAGGTTTATATATAGTATTGGTGACAGTTAAACTGGACTGTCAACTTGATTGGTTTGGGAGTCTTCTCAGTGTGTCTGAGTGGGTCATGCAGGTGAATTGAAGTTTATATCTTGTCGCTCACCTCTTCCTCTCTGGCACTGTTCTCTTCCTCTGCTTCTCAGCTGCCATGAACTGGGAGCTTTGCTCCACTGCACTTTTCTGTCTGATGTCCCTGCCTTGGAGACAGTTGATTACAGAGTGAAACTGTGAGCCTATTAAACTTCTCCTCTAAGTTGCAGGTGTCAGATATTTTGTCTAGCAATGGGAAAGTAGGCTAATATAGAAAATTTGTAGCAGGAGTAGGTTCATCACTGTGACTATATCTGATGATGTGGTTCAGAAGCTTTTGGAACTGATTTGCAGGAGGAGTATCGAAAGATTTGGAGATGTGGGCTAGATAAACCCTAAAATGCTATACACAGATGCTAATGGGCAATTCTGGTTGGAGTGAAGAAGACCAGAATGCTGGTAAGAAGGCGAATGATAAGGGTTAGGCTTGTGAGGTTCAACTGGGAAATAGACCTGAGGCCACGTGTGTTGTCATGTTCCAAAAAAAAAAAAAAGTTTGTATTTTTGCCCATGTCCTGAGACTTTTTTGGAGGCTCAGTTTAAAGGTGGTGGATAATTGATTCACAGAGGAAATTTCAAGGCAGCCCAATGTTCAGGTTGTGAAATGAATACTGTTGGTTGCTATTAATCAGATTTATAGTGAGAATCAAGAGCGGAAAGCAGAACACAAGTATTTGAAAACCTCAGTTTAGTCCCAAAAGAACCATGTGTAAAGTTGCAGCCAAAGGAGGTGTGACTATTGAAGAGATTCTTGTATTTGGCTGTCCACTTGATAAGGGGTGGGATATGACACTTAAGGTAGATTGTCAACTTGATTGGTGTAGAAGCCACATGGGTGATTAGTAAAGCACATTTCTGGGTGTGTCTGGGTGGGTCATGAAGCTTGAGTTTGGGGGTCTGTGTCTGATCCTGGCCCCTTCCCCTCTGGCACTGTCCCCTTACTCTGCTTCCGTGTCACCACACACTGGGCAGCTTTGCTCTGCCATGATGTTCCTGCCTTGGAGTCAACCAATCACGGACTAAAAGCTCTGAAACTGTAAGCCAAACAAACCTCTCCTCCCTGAAGTTGCATGTGTCAGACAGTTTAATCAGCAGGAGGGAAAGCGGATTACTACAGTGCCCAGTGTCACATCTGCACGATCTATCCAGATGTGGCCAGAAGCATGCTTTACTAATCCCCTGGGCTGCTCCCAAGTCAATCAAGTAGACACGGTTAAGTTTAACCACCGCAGTCCTCAGATTACAATGGGATTGAGGAGTGAAGACTCGGTCAAGTCTGCGTGCACTTACCATCCCTCACCGACCGAGTGTCAGAGCACAGCCAGGTGACCTTCAGGGTGCTCGGTACAGTCATTTTAGCCTGAGCCATAGCCCGCTTTGTGAGCGTTGAGTATCTCCTTTAACTTCCTGAACACCGACCTGAAGTGAAAAACAGTGTTTGTGTGAGTCAAGCCCCAGGCGGGCGTTTTATAGACACGATGGATGTGAAAGCACAAAGCCCGATGCCCAGAGCACACCAGCAGCACAGGGCACTGTGGAGTACCGGTAGTTTCCCCTCGTGGCCACATGGCTGACCAGGGACTGTCCGTCCTGGCAGCGGGCCTGCATCACCAGAGAGTACTGCACGGCAGATCTCCAGTCTGGGAAAAGATTTAAAAATTACAAAAATGGTTTCTAATGTATGCGTCTCACTTGACACCATGGTAAAGTTGAAAAGTTGCTAAGTATAACCATTTAAAGTTGACGCCATCTCCTCAGTGTTCTCCCACCCGGTTTGCTCTCTTATTATCACTTGTTACAGTTAATGAACCAACAATATTAACTAAAGTCTGTACTTGATTCAGACCGTTAGTCCTCAACAAATGGCTTCTTTTGGTTTGAGAATTCCATTGGATCCCCTATTACATTCAGTGACCGTGTCACTTTAGGCTACCCTGGGCTGTGACTTCTTGGACTTTGTTTTTGATGACCTTGGGAATTTTGAGCAAAACTGGTTAGCTATTTTGCAGTTTCTCTCAGCTGGGATTTGTCAGATGCTTTTCCCATGATCAGATTGGGGTTGAGTTTGGGAGAGGAAGGCCATGAGGCAAAATCATTTTTATGACATCAGTGGTTGCAGGCTTGTTTTTACAGCAAAGGTATGTACTGCCCGTAGCACTTGTCACTGTCAATTTTGACTTTGACCGCCTGGCCAGGTGGTGTTTTCTGGGCCTCTCTGCAGTCATTGTAGAACTCCTATACCATCTTCTTTGGGAGGAGGTCACATGCACTGCCTGACTTTAAGGACAGGTAGTGATGCTCCACTTGGAAGGAGAAGG